>JAVRXN010000001.1:62834658-62881305 GCA_033556935.1 Timema podura
AGTTTAAACGAGTGCAGTGAAGTCGATCTGGATATTCAGCTTCACTGGAAGTGCTCCGGTTTATGCTACAAGACAAAGAAAGAAATTTCGTTATTCGAGTGAAGTTTAAGTAATATTTGTAAAGTATAAATATAAGGCGTGGCGGTTGTACCATTTTTCTTGTGATAAAGAGCAATCCTTTACAGCAGACGACAAGAGGTTATAGTAGGTTGAATAACCGTCTATGTCGCTACAGACTTACTACGTGAACATGCAAGTTAAACTTAATTGTACAAAAGCAGCTGTTTTCGGAAAGACTAGAGAAAAAACAATGCCATCCTTACTTATCGCCTTTAACCAGAACAAGTAAAGGCACTTTTATAAGACAAATTTACTAATTTTGAAAGGAGATGGAATCTATATTGTGATATTTAAGATTCTAGGCCTACTTTGTGGCAAAAACATTTATTTTGTTCCACGAAGTAATTTTTAGGCTTAAAATTAATTCGTACAACAAAAAGGGGGCACTGTAACGTTATTTGCCACCCTACCATTTATTTCCCTATATTTTTCCCAAGCTTTGTAAATAGTTTCAAGTTTATTTTCGTTTTAAACACGTTGTGTCGCCTACGTGACAAATAATACTATTTACATCCATTTAAATAAATTAAAAGGACAGAATATAGAACATCTAACACTGTTTTAAATAATTTAAACAATTAATTTTGAGCAAAGGAAGAACACTTACCTTTTATTAAACATATTAATTTCCTTCCAAGAGGTCTGTTGACTTCTCTTCTATTTATTTTGAATGTCAGCCATGATTTATTTCAACGCATGCGCAGATATGATGAACAAGGGAGTGGCGAGTCTCGTGCTTGTAAAAGTAGTAAGAAAAAAGAAAAGAAAAAAGAAGACGTTCCAAACTAGCGCGCATTTCAATTCCGACAGATTAAAATAAACATTTACTTCGTTTAAGAAACACTGACATATATTTAAATCTTGATATTAAATTTGTATTTTATTTTATATTCAGTTCATAGCCAACACTTTATTTTTTATTTTAATGTATTAGTTTTCTCTTTGGACTTAGTAGAGAATAGAACGTTTTTAAATTTAAAACTTAGAACATTATTTGAAGAGGATGAGGGTTCTGGCTTCCGGAGTGTCATTTAACATGGAGCAAAATCTATATAGCTCCTAATTAAATTTAGTTTTCAAGTGGAACAATGGTTCGAAAGTAAAAGTTCAAGTACTCAAATGGAAAGTTAAGTGATTGGAGACGAACTAGAATGTTTATTTCTTCAAATTGTGGACAAAAAGGAAACAGACTTCAGACATTCTGTTTCAACATGGATGAATTCATTGGTGAGGTCCAGCCAAATCTTCAATTTTAAATATAATTTATTTCTCATTTTTTTATCAAGCTATCAGGATATATGCAAAAACTTTCAGAAAGGACTAAATACATTCAGACTATCTATTCCAGGGAATTGATTAATATTTTATTTTTATGTAAAAATATTAATTCTATAGATTTTTTTTCTTTTTCCTCAACAATACCAATTTTTTTTTGTCTTACTCAAAACTATATATTATATAAAAGTTTAGCCTATATTTATATATTATTTTCTTTCAGTCTATTATTATATATATATTTAAAACTCCTACATTTAATCCTGTTCAGAGATTGTTCATTTAATTGTTTAACTTTGTTTAAGAATTTATGTAATACCATATATTTTATTTTGTCATATTAGCATTATATTTATTCGGATATCCTTAGGTAGGTTTGGGATGTAGTAAAAGGGAAACAATAATGATAATAATAACAACCCACAAAAGTTTCAACAATTTTTTTTTTATTGTAATCTCAATTAGTACATTTTGTTTTAATGATTCATTGTATTTTAAATTGCTATTTTTTATTTTTTTATTTTAAGTACTCTCAACTCTTGTGGAAACTTACAGCACACCATTGTAACATTGACATTGTAATATCTAGGTAAACGTTCTCCAACCACACCCAGTGGTCTCGAGTTTTTAGAGTCATCGTGCATTTGTTCAAATTAGTCGAGCTAAAGTTTAATTGTATTTATTTTTTTTTTATTATTATTTCTCCTAGTTTCCAGGAGTGGCGCCCAACACATAAATTTTTATTAATCTCGACGTTACCCCTTTTTGTTGATAAGACAACAATAGTACATATTTTTTTTTTCACAGTAAGAATTATTATTATTTATTATTATTATTTTACTATCAGCACCGCGTTCTGGTTATATGCGTATGTAGGTCCCACTAATTGCGCTAATGTGTTAAGAATGAGAATGGTTGAATTTATAGGATGTGTATCCGAATTTGTTTTGCGAGTGTAAAAAAAATATTTAGAAACAAACACCCTCAATACACCTGACTGAAATTCGTAGCCCTGATTTCCCCATCATCGGTGGTTCGGTCTATTGTGAGAGTTACATCCCAAAAGTATATTTTACAATTGAAAAGGTTTTGTAAATAAAATAGATCAAACATCCTTTTGGGGTACATGAGATCTCTCGAAGGATTGACGAATGTATTTCTCTGCCTCAATCTGTAGCCACCCCTTAAGCGGTTATCAACAGTTCCTTTGTGTGAATGTGTCGACTCGTGCATCTTGTGTAAACACCACCCACACACACACACGCACACACACACCCACCCACACACACACACACACACACACACGTCGGGTTTGCTGGGACCCGCATCGGGTGCCTCCCCAGGTGGCGGATAGGGGGATGCCCGGCAATAGATCCAGTCTGATGTCACCAATAACCTCCCAGTTATCTGAGACTTCTTGACCGCTTCTATAAATAGCATTTGAGATTTGGGCGATCCTTCGTCCTTTAGGTCTAGGAAATCTTACTACGTATGGAGTGATAGCAGATTTTGGAGTAATATTCTTCTTGTTGGATTCGTCAAAATCCTCGGAAAACTCTTTCTTTATGGATTTATCCTTTAATGCCAATACCTACTTCGTCACCTTTGGCAATTGTTTATTGAGATTGAAACGTTAACCCGATTATTGATATGCAATAGATTCGCGTAGAAAATGGAGGCGATACCAGTTGTTAGCTCGATGACAACAATGTACATGTTTCGATGTACAAAATTCCTCGCTATTCTTTTCTTCAATAAAGCAAGACGATGAGCAAACATGAATACGAGTCTCACTTTCAGTGACCTATTCCTGATACTTTATTATATTTAATGGAGTTCCACTCAGTGGCGCAGGAACGTTTTTATTAGGGGGGGGGGGGTAAAAATAACCCTGTGTTCTTATAGCGGATAACATTTTTGAGATTAAAAAAAGAACAGGAAAATGTAATACAGCTGTACCTCACACTAAGCGAGTGATTGGTTCTGATAAATAATCGCGTAACACGAAAACGCAATTGAAATGATTTTAACATGAGTGATATAGGGCTTACTCCAAAGGAAATAAAAACCTAAAAATTGTAAATGAACGCCATTTTTTAAATTTATATAACTAGTACAATGCATTAGGTAGCCTACACCTATTGTCAATCTTCAATCCCCTGAAATTGGTAAACAAACACCATTTTTAATCAATGTATCTAATTAATACAATGCTACAGGTACATTTACTGTTAATCTTCAATCGCATGATAAAATAACTGGATTTGGAAAATCTGGTTTATCACTATCTTGCTCTTGACGGTAGGCTCTTGCTCTCCTGACGGCCCTTGGACTGGAAGTTCTTGATCTCTTGACGGCCCTTGGATGGTAAGCTCTTGATCTCTTGAAGGTCCTGGGATGGTAAGTTCTTGATCTCTTGAAGGTCCTAGGACGGTAAGCTCTTGCTCCCTTGACGGCCCTTGGACGGTAAGCTCTTGCTCTCTTGACGGCCCTTGGGCGGTAAGCTCTTGCTCTCTTGACGGCCCTTGGGCGGTAAGCTCTTGCTCTCTTGACGGCCCTTGGGCGGTAAGCTCTTGCTCTCTTGACGGCCCTTGGGCAGTAAGCTCTTGCTCTCTTGACGGCCCTTGGACGGTAAGCTCTTGCTCTCTTGACGGCCCTTGGGCGGTAAGCTCTTGCTCTATTTACGGCCCTTGGACGGTAAGCTCTTGCTCTCTTGAAGGCACTGGGACGGTGTACTCTTGCTCTCTTGAAAGCCCTTGGACGGTAAGCTCTTGCTTTCTTGAAGGCGCTTGACTCTTGCTGGCATGAAGGCCCTAGGACGGTACGCTCTTGCTGGCATGAAGGCCCTAGGACGGTAGGCTCTTGATTTCTTGAAGGCCCTTGGATGGTAGGCTTTAGCTCTTCGGAAGACCCTTCGACTGTACGCTCCTGCTTTCTTGAAGGCCCTAAAATGGTAAGCTTTTGCTGTTGTGAAGGCCCTGGGTCTTTAGGCTGACAATTTTCAATTTCTTTGATGAAATGGTAAGACTCAACTGACGGGCAGCATTTTCCCTCTCTCTATAGAGTTATTTGTAGCAAGCCAAAGAACTCTGGATCTCTCTGGCAACTTTTATGCTTCTAGCCATGTTAGGGTCATTCTATTCAATGATTCTAATTGCACTGTCAATGTGCTTAAATAAATCAGAAAATTGATTTGTTGAATGTTGTTTGATAGGCTCAACAACATAAAGCTCTCTTCCTCTTCATTCTTTTTGCCATTCTCCATTTCTAGAACATCATCATTGGTGAGTTCTGTTGAGTGGGATTGGAACAATTGATCCAAATTTACCTTATCTATATCCCCAAATCCAACATATTGTTATGTCAACAATGTCATGTCTTAAATTGGAAAGCTCGTGGTCAGGATCAAAATCATGAGAATTAGAAACTTCAGGCCAAACATTTTTCCAAACTCCCTTCGTACAGGACTGTTTAACTTCTGCCCATGCATATCCAATGTTGTCAATACCACCCCCCTTAACACCAAACTGTACAGTAAAGATCAATGCTTTCACTGGAATGTGTGTACACAAGGTAACACCACCACAACACAGGATGACTGCAAAATTCCAGCTGACCATGCACTATTTTTGTATTTCTTTGAATCGTGTTATAGCGAAAACGCGTAAAGTGATATCATGTATAATGATGGTCCCACTCTGCATTTTTCTCATTTATTTTAGTCATTCCAAACATTAGAATTAATACATACAAAACATATTAAGAAAAATGTTATCTGATGCAGCTCAATTAAAAACTATGAAACACTGAAAATTAAAGTAGATTTCCATACATCTTTGCCCTATATTTGTTCTAGCTATAAAACCACTAACCAGTTTTGCAATTTCAATTTTGTTGAGTCTCTCAGGTGATTTAGTCTACATTGCCTCATCGTGGAGCGAAGATAGTTTTTAATGCATCCAATCATTGAAAAACTTCTTTCTGCAGTAGCTGATGTAGCTGGTATCACTATCAGAGTTTTCAAAATCTCTTCAGTGTATGATCCAAGCACATTTTATTTTTAATATGTTAACATAGTGTGAACATTGTATCTTGCCTAAATAAAATGTTTACATTATCTAAAAGTTTTACTATATTATTTTGGGGGGGTAAAAATGATAATTTTTACCTCCTTCAATTTTTTTGGGGGGAGGGGGGTAAAATTTCCCCCGTACCCCCTAGTTCCTGCGCCACTGGTTCCACTTAAATCTTTATTAAATATTAAATTTATCTTGCAGTCATGTGAAATCCTTTGTTAAAAGGATAGAATGCCACCCACAGAAATTAATTAGAGGGTCAGGAATGTCTAGCCTACAGACACTGTTGGCATAGCCTGAAAAAAAGCTAAACGAAGAGTCAAGGTTCAATTCCTGTATCTAGATGTAATTTTTCAACTATATTTTAATGAATTCTTTGGGCATAAAAATCATAATAAATTAGTATATTGACAAGTTATGTATTTTCTTTTACCTCTTAACACCTTCTGGGTTATACACATATGTATATATATACAGTATGATCCAGATGTCACGCAATCTACGTATTAAATTATTTAAACACAAAATTTAAATATATTAAAAATAAAATAACAATTATATAAGAGACAAACTTAAATTTCTGGTCTACAATAAATGCTGAAAATGAGCTCCATCAGCGTCTATGCAGGCTTCAGTGTGTTTCACATTGTTTGCTGCAAACTTTCAGTCACTGCACTTACACTGGCGACAGATACCTCAATGTCCTGTCTAAGATCACTGAGTATACATGGGTTGTTTTTATAAGCATTCTCTTCTAGGTGACCCCAAAGATAAAAGTCTTAAGGCCTAGGCGGCCACAATCCACGATCAATTATCCGGTTTCCGAAGAACTTTTGCAACATGAGCATCAATTTCTAACAGCAATATGAACTAATTATGTCCTGGTAACATTAAGTAATAACTGGGATTATGAAGAATATTTGGCCTGCAATTCTTTTCCACGAGATTGTACACCATACACCAACTTTCTAAGAATGCAGTGGTATCTTGTGAAAAACTGGTGGGTTTTTGGAAGTCCATATGCTGATATTTTGGATGTTCACCTAACCACCAAGGTAAAACCAGGCTTCCTCTGAGAAGAAATCATTATTCAAAATATCAACGCCATTGTGAAAGAAACGTTAAAACCACTGGCAATAATGGAGTAGTTTTCCTTATCAGGTTTGTTAAGTTAATTATAATGTGCATCCGATATGGATGCAGGTGTAACTTTTTCGTTGTGCTTTGTACACTACCGTAAGTCAGTCATTTTTGTTGTTTTCTTGGTGAACACAACAAGCATCGACAGAGTTTTTACAAAGAGCTGTCATTTAAGACTGATGGTTTATGATCATCCAGTGTTTGTTTCTTGAAATCAAGCAAGCATGTGAAACATTGTAGACTTATTTGGCATTTCAGATTCAGGAAACGTTTCCCTAAAGTCATCTTGACAACTACCCTACAGGCTTTCAAATAACTTTAAACCATGAAAACACTTCAGGCCTGAGTGAAAGGCATGTTGTCCAGCTAACGACTCAGCTGCTACTGAAGGCAGACTCAATGTAGATCACATGATCAGTACGTATAATTAGTAAACAGGTAGTAAGATGCGGTGATAAAATAATAATTTTGGCATATTGTTATCTCAACGTGTAGTGCCTCCTATGTGAATGGTGATCTACTGGGTACAATTAGGCCTGTGGTGTATTTTGTACAACATAATATTGTGATTATGTTGCTCTCGCTTGGAAATATAAAATATTATTAGAGTGGTTTAAAATGCAGTTGTAGCAATTATATATTATTAAAACCACCAGTCATACTATAGGATATTATATCACGCAACACCACACACAAATATCAGTTTTAAGAATCCACCACATTGCAGCATAAGCCAACAGAAAACGTTCTCTGCACTGAGCTGCTAAGAATGCCACCAAACAACTTTTTAATATGAAAAGTAACCAGCTGCACAGTATTATGAATAAGTATTTGATAATAATCAATCTTCTGAAACAATGGTAAATGTCAATTGGTCATAATAATGATTGGTAATAATGGGTATTAAGCTGTTCATAGGGATATATTTTATTTATATGAGCTCAAATTAATTTAAATAAGTACCAACTTTTAGATGAATTTCCAATTGTTGGACCCGATAAACTCAATATTATAACTCAGTACAGTGAGATCTATTGATAGCGGGCACCTTCTAGGATAAAAAAAAGTTCGTAATAGGTGTCTTATTTGGATTATTTTAAAAAAACTTCTTGAACAGTTAAATCTATAGAAATTAAAGTATTGTAAATCTTTACTACAACATTCTATTTAGTACGCTGTGCAGTATTGTGTTCCGGAACATCCCCTGCTGAGGCTCGGATGGGATATGGGAGGCTTGACCCAAATACCAGAGCTAATTCTATTTAGGTTACCTATTTTAGAAAATTCCCCTAAATGGAGGCGGTGGGATTGCTCATATTCCACACGAGACGATGACATTTCTGAAATGTTTACGATCAAATGGACTGGTGTTTTCAATTTTTGTCTGCTGTTTAGAGAATTGTATGCATAATTATGTGTCTTTAGAAGCGCATGTTAGTTTTCCAGGGAAATTTATACTGTCTGTTCTAAAGAAGAATCCACTATTCAGAGGTGTTCCTTAAGGGAGATTGCACTGTAGTACCTATAAAATTAACATACTCCATTTATAGTGAAAGCTTATGGCCCTATTACATAAGCAGCACCATTAGAAATATCAACCAATATGGTTTGTTGTTATTGAGAAACTTTAAAAACATTTGTAGGAAAGATAAAATTAAATGTGCATTCAGATTTACTTTACATGGATCCTTCTTTATGAGAAACCCTTGAGGTCAAAATTTCTGTGCTGCCTCAAAGCCATTCATTTTACAACTTACTCCTTAAGATCAGGGCAAAGCCATTCATTTTACAACTTACTCCTTAAGATCAGGGCAAATAATACACAAATATTCCTTTTCATAAAACAATTTTTTTCATATTTTTTTACTTGTCAATACTAATTAGTAATATTTGAGTGTGTGTGTATACTTATCACCTATATTGGTGGTTGTAAGGTTTAAAAGCATCATTCTCACATTCAACTGGGTTGCCGGTGATGGGGAATCCAAGTTTGAACCCTTGTCGGTTGCACTAATGTTTTTTTCTGAATAATTTCCCACTCTATATACACACTAATGTTGGTACATTTCCTATAAATCATACCTTACTTATCCTTGCCCTATTCGCCTAGTGTAACTAAGTGAATAGTAAGAGTGTGCGAGTACCCATAAATTCGGGTTCAAATAATTTTAGTAGTTCAAATGAAGAAAAAACAAAATATTTAAGTACTTGATCTAAATTTTCAATTTTATTTAGAAAAATTCCTAGTTTAGTTAATTTGATTCAATTTTAAGATTCTTTATCATAGAAAAGAATCAGATTAAAAAAATGATAACATATCTAAAATTCATGTTTGTTTTTATGGTCTATTAAATACACTCAACCAAAATATCACTAGCCTACTACAAATATTATTTGACATAAAAAAAAACCTTTATTTTAATTTAATATTAATTTTAGCTCGGCTCGAAGTGAAAAATGCCTACTTGGACACCACTGGTAGATAGCCTTAACACATAGTTTATATGTATATATATATATATTAATATATACATATATACATATATATATATTATCATATATACTATATATATATATATATATCACCCGCTTCGGTGGCGTAGTTAGCTAACGCGCTAGTCGTGTTGAGCTCGACTGCCGAGGATGGGGAAATCTAGGTTTGAATCTCGGTCGGGTGAACTGGGGGTGATTTTTCCTAAATGGTTTTCCACTCTCCCTCCACGCAAATGCAGGTTCACTTTCTCTATATTCAATCTTCCCAATTCCTAACATATTAGCGTAAATAGTACTTAAGTGTATAACCCGAACAGGTAGTAAGACGTGGTGCTAAATAAAAATATATATATTATATAAATCTTGCTGCACCATATATATATATATATATATATAAATCTTGCTGCACAATATTATATATATATATAATCTTGCATATATATATATATAAATCTTGCTGCACCATCTATCAAGATCAAGCTTATTATAACACTTAAAAGATAAGTTTAAAAATGTTAGTTTTTTTAGTTCCCCATTTTTTAAAAAGAAATAAGCAAGGTTACTTTACTGTCCAGCTTGTGGTCCAGATCAGTTTTTTATTCAAGCCATATATTGTCCACTACCCGCCTGTAATAGCTTCATATGTCCTAAGACTAGGGCTGGCACAACATCCAGTCCCCAGCTATTAATTTATCACTGTGAAAGGGTAAACCCACATTTCACCAATGTTAGTTTTTCGGCCATTATGGTGAAACAAACCCAAGACCCTTAGCTTAGTATAATTACACGCTACCGACTGAGCTAATGTGTCGGATAAATAAGCAAGGTGATCTATAGAAAATAAATATTTTAACAAAATTCACCAAACTCAATTTGTTAAATCAGTATATTCACAGGATAAAGTTTGGCGGTAGTTACAAAATATAACTTGGATTTATCACACTAAAGTTTAAATAAAATACAGTCACAGAACATACCACAAATAAGTATATTACATAAATAAAGACAACACTTTACTCGTTTTACAGTAGCTTTGATTGAAAAATAAAGGCTATCATATTTTATTTACTCCTAAAGGAAGTTTAATAGTGTGTGTGTGTGTGTGTGTTATATATATATATATATATATATATATATATATATATATATGACTTATCCCAGTATAATCACAGTTAAAATACTATTTACATTTTACAACATATTGATAGTTCTTTGAAATATATTCAACAGTGAAAATAAAAAGTTGTGTATTTTCTGGAACAGTAAACCACTTAAACTAGAGCCCTTTACTGCAGCTGTACAAGTTTTATATGAATACTATGCTGAGCAGACATTTCTTAAGTGTTATGTATTATGTAATTATTCATAAATATGGTAATTTTCTTGTGAAAATATAAAATTATTTATAGCACTGGTTTATTGATTAATTTGGTACAATTTAGTAAAACTTACACAAACAAATATAATTATGTTTTGGTGTCTTGTAAATTGAACTGATATTAAGAGAGAGAGAGAGAGAGAGAGAGAGAAAGAGATGTGTCGATTTCAATAAAATCTCCTTAAGGACATATTGACACACAAATTGTCATGAGCATTATGAAATACCAGTGATTTTGCAGATATGAAAAAAAATATTTGTCTGCACTTGAGAACATTTTTGGCATATTTTAAAGAAATCTTTTTCTGGTAAGATATTAGGGTTCTTATGTAATATTATGAAATGTTTTTACTTCTTGCTATCCTTATTGAACTTATATAGATTAATAATTAAAGTATTCAAATAATTATTAGATATAGTCTGCTAAAAATTAATTTCCTAAATAAATAAGAAAAAAAAATCTTTTAGTACAAATAAATGAAGTATGTATAAGTACAATTTTTCGAGTGAATTTTTGTACCAGCAACAATATTCAAAGAAAAAGAAAGCCTGCTAAATTAAACATGAACTCACTTTCATTTTTAATCCTTTCATGCAATTTTTTTGAAACAAAAGATGATGTATGAAAGAAACGTATGATTGGAACAACTTGTGTTTGCATGTCTCATTCCTATCAATATTAACTCGTAACTGTAACTGTACCTTCTTTCATATTCATAATAATTGACATCAAGAAAAGGTCAATCAATGTTTAAGGTATCCTTAACCCCAGGATACATTTGCAGTCATTGATCCTATAATATTTAAAATGAAGTTATATTTAAAGTACGATTTCAATGAAATTGAATAATATATAAAGTTAAACTTATTTGCTTAGAGAGGAGCTGAAATGAAACAAAATTAATTTATGGCACCCAAACATGATATAATCTATTAAAACAAAATGTCAATGACAGAGCAATTTATTATATTTAACGACTAGGAATGGGAATATCATATAATTATTTACACATGTGTACAAATGTGAATTAAAATAAAACATTTTTTCCTTCTATCCAAGCTTGATTTAACACCCTATTATGTGTTTTTACATGTTACCAGACAGTAGTGGTATAAATAAATCCATATTTTAGAATGTCTTTCCACAATCCATTTAAATCAAATCTTCACTTGTTTTAGAACACTTGTAACCTTAATTACACATTATATTACACATTATCTCTCTATTTATATTCTATGTACAGTATCGTTCAACAAAGTGGTTGTACAGTGAACATGCAATGCTTTCTTTTATAAAGACCTTATTGGCCACTATTAGTGAGGAGGACCAATCAAACATACATTTGTACCAAATTACATGGTTGTTGTGTAAATGTTCCGCCATAAGCGTTCACAATCTCTCAAGGCAGTAATGTACATAGTCCCTTTTTAAGCTAGTGCTAAAAATTATTAACGTGCAAAGTCTTTCAACACAGAGGGTAGGATCATCAGTTGATATCCGTCAGCGGTACACAGAGGGTAGGATCATCATTTGATATCCGTCAGCGGTACACAGAGGGTAGGATCATCATTTGATATCCGTCAGCAGTACACAGAGGGTAGAATCATCATTTGATATCCGTCAGCAGTACACAGAGGGTAGGATCATCATTTGATATCCGTCAGCGGTACACAGAGGGTAGGATCATCATTTGATATCCGTCAGCGGTACACAGAGGGTAGGATCATCATTTGATATCCGTCAGCGGTACACAGAGGGTAGGATCATCATTTGATATCCGTCAGCGGTACACAGAGGGTAGGATCATCATTTGATATCCGTCAGCAGTACACAGAGGGTAGGATCATCATTTGATATCCGTCAGCGGTACACAGAGGGTAGGATCATCATTTGATATCCGTCAGCAGTACACAGAGGGTAGGATCATCATTTGATATCCGTCAGCGGTACACAGAGGGTAGGATCATCATTTGATATCCGTCAGCAGTACACAGAGGTAGGATCATCATTTGATATCCGTCAGCGGTACACAGAGGGTAGGATCATCATTTGATATCCGTCAGCAGTACACAGAGGGTAGGATCATCATTTGATATCCGTCAGCGGTACACAGAGGGTAGGATCATCATTTGATATCCGTCAGCGGTGCGCTTAGTCCCTTTTTAAATGCAAAGCAAAGTGAAACTGAATAATATGAGATATGCTCAAATACGAATCATGGTTTATTGAAGGATAAAAATATCATACTTTGATTAACTATGTAAATTTAGGTGCCTACTTTAACTAATTTACAAAATGCTTTATTTCAAATATAATCTATTTTGTCTTAAAATGATAGATTAACTTATTATCTCACTAATTGGTTATGGAAATAACAGCAGAAAATGAAAAAAAAAAACCAGTATGTTATAGCTTTATTTTTTTATTTTTTTCTAGCAACCCTCCATAATGGTCGAATACAAAATTTTACTTTCAAATCAAAGTCAAAGCGAACAGATATTTGAAGTGAGTCGAAGTTTCCGAAGAGTCGTACACCCCTAATATCCATGACTCCTGCCATACAGCCAATCGAGAGCAATGAAAGCATTTCTCAAAGATGTGTGAGGGCCATAGCATTACCTCTAACTACTCGCTTTATTTTTACAAAAAGGGTAAAAACCCTCAGTAACTGGGTAACAGTAATAAGGTCTGTCAGGAACTCTGATGAAAGAAGAGACTGTGCATGAATTGAATAATGAGTTTTACAAAAGGGCAACTTAGATTGGTTGTGGCATTAAATATGCACACACCTATGTTACTACAGTGATGACTTATCAATATTTGTTTTCCAAAGCTTCTAAGCTCAACATGATTACATACTTTTGTGCATTTTTCTACATTTAAAGTTATAATGTGAACACACACATTGCAATATATCTTTACCATACATTTTACAACAATTTTATCGTTATCATTTGTGATAAAATTCTTCATAGAATGCAGCATCTAATTGCTCTTGTTTTATGTTTGTATATTATATTAATGAACAGTTAAAAAACATTAACTTTATCAACAACTTCAACATATACACATCCAGTCCACATCTTCCAAAAAATTTGCACTATTAATCATAAGTGTCAATTCTATTTTGACGTGACTTATTACTATTTGCATCATCAATAGGAAAACATGTTTAGGTTGTTAAAGCCATTACTGTACAATAAAAGCTAATAAAGCTTTTTATCAAATTATAAGTTAGTATACATGACAGTTAAAATAAATAGGACACATTAATATGCAAAAAATAAATTAAAAATAATAATGTTACAAGTGTATTAAAATATATATAAAAATAAAATATTTAAATTTTAACATCAACTTCAGGCAAGACTCAAAGAATACTATAAAAAGTACTTATTAAAAATAAATTTACACTGAAGAATTTATTGATATGATTAAAACACTACAAATATCTTTGTTATATACAGGTATTTGTTGTTTGTTATATACAGGTATATGTTGAACTTATATAAATAAATTAACTAACCACTAAAGTTTTCAGGAACTTAGTTTTTCACAGATTTTGAGGCAGGCCCACATTAAAGAAAGATTTCAAATGATTATATATTGGTATAAATGAATATTTCTTGCAACCTCTTTGATATAAACTTTAGTTTATATGCCGGGTGGCTAGAACTGTTAAAGTGATTTTAATACTAAACATTCTATTTTTGGTATAAAATACTTTGCCGCATTATGCACTGGTAGGGGCAACATTGTTAAATATAAAAGTGAGGGCTATTGCTTAGACACAATTTAAGTATTACGTATTGATGTTGCACACAATTTAACTGTGTTATATTTTCAATACAATGACAAGTAAAAAGCGTCAGAATAGAAAATAAGAGTTGCTGTATTGTATAGTGTTCAAATCATTATAAAAACACTAAGAAAAACATACTATCTTTCAATTTTATAGGTAAGCCATTTGCTGAAGAAAAATGAAACATTTAGGTTCAAGAAGTAATTAGAATGAATTAATTAAAGCTTTTATTTATATTTGAATAGATCCAAAACTCTTTCCCTAAGATGAGTAAAATCAAGAATAAGGTCAAGAAACCAATAAAATTCTATAAATTTGTTTTTGTAGATCAAACTAAATCCTGTACACATTAATCTTCTTAGTCCCTACATTTCAATAACTGTCAACATTTTTAACAAAATAATGTTATTCTTAAGTTTCATTAATTTTTTAGCACCATGTCTTACTACCCATTCGGTTTACATGCATATCTACTAATTATGCTAAGGGGCTGTCCATAAATCATGTAAGGCTATTTTTCATGATTTTCGACTTTCCCCACGTAAGGGATTGTAAGATTTTCAGTCCCTTCCCGCACATGATCTTAGGTAATTTTTTAGGATTAAATAAATTATATAATTTTAACACAAGGATTGGTGACTTGAAATTTTAGAATACGTGATGTTAAAAAAATATATATATGTGTGCACGCAAAGAGTACGCACCTCAACTGTATAATATCTTTTTTTTTAATTTGGAGTTTCATAATATAAAAATTAAGTAGTATCTCACAATTCAATATTCTGTAAAAATCTACTAATTTTTTATTGAAACATTTTAAACATAAATTTTAATTTCTAACTAAACGTTTTAAGTTCATTATATTATATTAAGGTTAATCAATATATATAAATATACTTTTTTTATATACATTTTTAATATAGTAAAAAAAAACTTGAAAATAAACAATTAATTTAATGTTAAAATGCACATGCACAGGTTTAAGTTTCTGACAATAATTATTTGAAACTATGAAAAATAAGTGTGTAGTGAAATGAACTTGTTATCAATCATACCCGAATATTCGCAGAAATTTTCACATTTTATAACATTCATTTAAATTAAAAGAATATTTTTTCTGAACTTACCTTTATTTTAGTAAAATAACGCAGGCTAGTGACTTTATTCTTGGAACTTTTAATAGTGTAGGTGTTAATACGCTGTTGAATAAGTCTGAAAATCCTTTCTTGTCGCTTTGAAAACGCTCTTTGACTTCTTTCCATTCTTCGTTTGCTTTTATTTGAGCATTTTGAGCACTAGTATTAGGAAATGTGATCCTACACGATTTAAAAAATCGTTGATTTAATGGAATTCTTGACCATGAGTATGTATAGTATAGGTTACCAGTCAATGCCATCTGTAACTGCTTGGCCCAACCTTTTTGACCGTGCATCTGTTGAAGTGTTTTATTAGATTTAGTCTTGCAATCAACAAAAACGAAAACCTTATATAAGTGTATATATGTGTTCTGACCCCCCTCCCCCATCACTCTTTAAGAAAACATTGGAAAAAACTAATACCCTTTCTCCCAAAGTCCTTAAGTAATTTATGGACGGCCCTTAATGGTTTTAGGGACTAGGAAGGTTATATTTAGAGGAAGTGTACCCTCATTTGCATGGAGAGAATGTAAAACCAGTATACCTGACCGAGATTCGAACCTCAACAGTCTAGTCTACTGCAAGAGTACCTTAGGGCACACGGCCACCGAAGAAGTTAAGTTTTGTTATTGCTTGGTTGTAGGTCATGATATAGTATGGGCCAAATTATACTACTATAAAGCCACATGGCTGACTCACTCGCTCACTGATATTAATGTTTATCCACTTACAGATGAGCTAGAAACTTAAAATTTGGCAAACTTATAGCTTCTAGCTTTAAACCGAAGGGAAAATTCCAGAAAGATAAAAATTTTAATTTCTAACCCCCGAAAAAATTTCTAAATTGCGGAGCAACTTTGAAGTCGGTGCTGTATATACGATACAATATCGGTAACTTTAAGTTAAGTTCAAAAAAATGCTAGAATTACATTTGTTTACATCCACCTACAAGGAAAACTCACTGGGGGTGGAGCCTTATAAGGTGCTAAATCACATCTATCTTACACATATAAGTTGAATTTCCATTTTAAACTTGGGTCAAATAACATATATCGTCATTAATTCTGTCTATTTCTAATATATTTATGTATTTTTATTAACATATGTATCATTTTGAAGCATCAGCACTTCATACTTTCTCACTACGCCACAAACAGCTAGACAATACACCTACTAGCCAAAACTTATAGCATTCTGTCACAATGTAGAACTATATAAACTGTAAAAAAAAACTTATTAATTTGGTTTTACGAGACAACAGGAAAAATTGTTAAGGTGGATCCAATGTCAATAGATTAGGTCATCACCATCAACTGTTTCCAGCCTATGGCTGGGTCAGTTTAGCCTCCATCTTCCTCTATTCTTCTACCACTCTTCCTCTTCTAATTTTTACATTATTCTCCTTTCACTCTAACACTTTCTAATATATGCTCCTCACATCTCTTTCGTGACCTTCCTTGTGGTCTTTTTCATACATAATACATTTCTTACATTTTCTTCTGCATCCTCTTATTTTCCATTCTCATTACATGACCATACCATCTCAGTCTTGCTTCCTTCACTATCTCATGTACTCCCGGTACTCCTACTCTTTCCCGGATAACTTTATTCCTAATCTTGTTTCTCCTCGTGACAGCTGACATGCTCCTCACAAACTTCATTCCCATGTCCTCCACTTTCCTAGTCTCTCTTACATTCATTGTCAATGGTTTTGCTGTATGTGTGACAATGGGTACATTTACGCCCTATAAATCACTTCCTTACACTTCAAGGGCACTTGCCTTCTCCATAGCAGGTCTCTTACACACCTATAGAACAACTCTCCCTGATGTCCTCTTTTCATTAAATCCTCTCCACTTCCACCTTTCTCTTCAATCACACTTCCAAGATATTTTACATTGTGTACTTTTCTAAGCTCCAACCCCTTAGCTTATTCTCTTCCTTGTCATTACCATTATTTCACACTTTCCCATGCTAAATTTCATTCTACGCCCTTTCACTCACTCTTTCCATTCCTGTATTTCCTCTTCCTTCTCCCCCCATATCATCAGTCATCAGCAAACATCATGGCTTTCATCCTTCCCTCCACGAGTTTTCCTGCCACTTTGTTCATGACCATTTCTATCACCATTACAAATAGTAATGGCGAAAGAGCACTCCCTTGTTTCACTCCAGTTTTATTTTGAACCACTCCGTCCTTTCACTTTCCATCTTAACACAACTCTTGTTATCCTCATACATGCTCTTCACTCTCATTACCACTGCTATTTCCACTTATTCTTCCTCCATCCACTTTCCAAACTTTAGTTCTATCCATGCTATCATATGCCTTCTCCACATCCATAAATACCATTATCAGGTCCTTCCCAAATTCATACCTTCTTTCCATCAGCTGTCGTATGGTGAAGATTAAGTCTATTGTAGAATTCTGTTCCCTAAATCTGTGCTGTTCCTCCGTCGACCTTCCTTTCATTTTATTTTATTCTCTATTCCGTATCTTCTCATATATTTTTATACAGTGGCACATCAGTATTATCCCTCTATAATTAGGGACATGCAAAATTTGCATTTCTGATAAAGCAGATTTTTACACGAATTCTACTATTTTCACGCGAATAGCACGAATTTTAGTTTTTTTCCCCTAAATAAACAAAATTTCATTGTAATTTGGGAAATACCATGACATCCAGTATAATTTTTGACGTGGAAACACTGGTGATAGCACTACGCCTGAGCTTTTGCTTGTGCAGATAGCATTCATTGTTGCCGATTTTAAATAGGTATGAGAGGGATCACAGTATATACAAATATTTTCAAGGAATTAGATTTTTTTTAAAAGGTTAACATTAAAAATCACAATTTCTAGTTTTACACATTTCAATACTTAAATTTTGATTATGAGAGAGTGATTCTTTGTTTTGAGCTTTTAGAAGATTTCACACTAGGTCCAAGCAAGGACATTAATATATATGGACCTTGCTAAGCGCAGTCATGTTTGGCAAAATTGTATCTTTTTTATTTCTATTCACTTTTCATTATTTGATAGTTGTTTAGTTTTCTATGATATGTTTTGATGTTATTACTGTTTGGTCTAAACTTAAGTTGATAATCCATTATATTGATATTGTTATTTGTAAAATTTGAAGGTAATGATATTGAGATATCAAGTTTAACATTCCTAAGCGTGATTTTTTTTTTTGTATTTATATTTGATTTTTCTCCGAATATGTAAATAAATAGTTAAATACAACCCGCCTCGGTGGCGTAGTTGGCTAACGCGCCAGTTGTGTTGAGCTCGACTGCCGAGGACGGGGAGATCGAGGTTCGAATCTCGGTCGGGTGAACTGAGGGTGGTTTTTCCTAAATGGTTTTCCACTCTCCCTCCACGCAAATGCGGGTTCACTTCCTCTAAATTCAACCTTTCCAATTCCTAATCCATTAGTGTAATTAATACTTAAGCATATAACCCGAACGGGTAGTAAGACGCGCTGCTAAATATATAGTTCAATACACAATATGAACGAAACATGTAGACAGTTATATCCTAGTTTTTTAAAAATAAATACTAATCTGACTCGTATTTACATAAATAATAACATCTCTTTCATAATATAATATCGCTTTTTGAGAAAAATAATACCACTTTCACCCTAAAAATAACCTCACCCTTTGCATGTCTCTACCTATAATCTGTACACATCTTCACCACTCTCAGCACGACATATAACTATTATATACCTACTTTACCTGCTGCTCTTATCATTTCCACAGTCAGTTCATCCTCACCCGGTGCTTTTTCTTGTTTCATCCTCTTTAATGTGTCCTCCACCTCTTTACATGTTGGACCTCTCTCCTCCCTTTTTCTTTCTTTCTGCCCCTCTCTTCCACTCTCATTCCTTTCCTCTTTGAACATTTTCTCAAAACATCTCATCCATAGTTCTTTTCTTCCTTCTTTATCTCTCAATCTAACTTGTCTTTTCTCTCTCCTGTTTATTACTTGGCTATATTACACCTTATTACTTCCTTTCACGTCCTGTTCCAGCATTTCTGACCATTTTTTCATCCAATCCTTTCTGGCTTCCTGTAAGACTCGCTTCCCTCTTTTCTTTCTCTGTTTCCTATGTTCCTATTCTTAAAATTCCTTCTGAATGCTTTATTCTTCTTCTACACTGCTTCTTTCACCCTGTCATTCCACCAGGGTTTCTCCTTCCACTTCCTCTTATTACATGTCCTCCCACCAGACTGTTATCAAACCTTTCCCATTCAACCTCTACACTTTGCATCTCATCCTTGGGTACTAAGCTTTTTTCCTTTCTTATGTACATCCTGTTTTTATTCATTTTTTATCCTCCATGTTTTAATACAATTGGCACTAAAGTTGATGAAAGCTGCCTGAAGGAAACAGAAGTGTAGATTCCCCCCATTAAAGGGAAATGATAGCTAGTTAGCATAGCGGTAAAGAGCATGAAAACATAACTTCAAATAATACAAACTTAAAAAAGAAACAAAGATAATTGGTCCAGTTCATTTGTAAACAGAACCATAATATTTTCAGAGAATTATTCAAATCCTCAATTCCCCAAATCCTATTGTATTAGAGATTTGTACAAATCTAAAAAATTTATCTCGAGTACAATTATAAAGACCATGACTTGATTCAACGATTTCAAGCAATAGTGGTAAAAGGGATAGACTTTTGTAGTTTGGAGATTAACAAAATTCCAAGAAAGGACAAAATTGTTTTTATCATAAATAATTTATTAAGAAAGTGTTCACTTTGTTGACTTGACATGATAAGACATTACAAACAAAGTACCATTTTTCAGTGGCATTAAGTCATTCATAATTTATTTTATTTTAAATATTGTCAATTTAAAAAAAAATGGTACATTTTTAAGATTCGAGGATTCGAGAAATAAAGGATTCGACCCAGATCAAGATTTAACATATTTACAACAAAAATACTATACATATAAATCTAAATATATCGTTTTTAAGTACAGTACATTATATTCATGAATACATTATAAATCTAGAGAGAGAAAACTATATAAACATTAACGTAAGTTTGTGTAAACTGTTGCAGAATTCATATGGTCAAAACAAAACTAAGGTAAAAAAGGCATCTGGCATATTGGGAGGATTCAATAAACATGGGAGGTGGGAAGGACAAGGCCAGCACACTTATCAACTAAACATCCTAGCTCTATCCACCCTCAACAAAACAAAGCTCAAGAATCACTTTAAAATGTTCCTTTAAATTGCAAGACTAATCGATAATGTCCTCTACACAATAGACGATCTTAATTTTTTTTAAAATAAAACTGATGAAGGGCGACTATTCTATCAAGGCCTTATCTGACCGCAAAATATTAATCTTACTACAGGAACACACAGATTATTGACAATAGACCAAAACACACCATATGGGTTTCAAATATTGCCAGAGTATCAGATAATACAAGTAGTTTAATTGATTCTTAGATTCACCACCAGAACCATACGAAGCACCCACTGGCCTCACCCTGAGCCAACACCCTTTCCCAACATCTTATACCCTAAGCAGGTCTGACTCACTTAAATTATTATAAAGATTTTATTTAATAATATAAAGATCAAGTTCAAACAAAGAGATACAAATACATAGCTGCCAACACTTAAAGTTAAATGTTTGAAAAATGTATTCCTAAAAATAGTCCAAATCCATACCCGCCCAGTCATCAAATTTGGCACGCTCTTGGATGTGCCAATATGCCTGCCAAACTTTATGACTCTAGCTGTCCCATAAGTGTGTCAGAAAATTAAAAAATGTGTGGAAAATGTGCAAAATTTACTTAAAATAAAAAAATCTAGCTCTATCTTGCCAAATCCGTAGCTGCTGGTGCAATCCGTTTTTTGATAGGTCTTACCGTTTAGCCACAAGAGAGCTCCAAAGAAAGGTCCACACCGACTTTAAAGTTGCTCCGCCATTTTGAATTTTTTCAGGGGTTTAAAATTTAAATTTTTAACTTTTTGGAATGTTGCCGTCGGTTACAGACTAGAAGCTAGAAGTTTGCCAAATTTCAAGTTTCTAGCTCACCTGGAAGTGGGTAAACACCAATGTCAGTCAGTGAGCCATGTGGCTTTATAGTAGGATTATCAGATAATTTATTTTCTTCATGAACACAGTTGTAATGGATGATGAATTACTTACATCGTACAGAGTGCCACAGAAACAAATAAAGTTTTAAATATCAATGTTGCCAACTATTGTCATATATACTACAGCAACCTGGGCTAGTGGGCAGCTCCATAAACTAACCTATAACAATCTCAGAGCTCACTTAACCGAAGTCTAAAGAGAACTAGAGGATGGCACACTGATCAACTTCAAGCTAATATCAGCCTTTGCTGAAGAAGGACCCAGGTGCCCTGAAAACTACTTTGTTCTGTGATTTGTGTATTATGTTTTTCTGGTACGTATGCAGACCTTGTCCTATACTACTTTCATGCTTAGGAGCTATTTCCTATCAGTCTTGCTTGTACCCTTTGTTAATCCTGAAAGAGTGCAAGTTTAAACTATGACATAGCTCATAAGATAAGGCCATTGTGCAATTACATCAAGGAAAGGCTGTTACCTTTCAGGGTAAACTGAATTTACCTCCTTCCAAACACATGTGCACATTAAGCCTATGTTAACTATAAAATTACTATAAATATTATTACATATGAAATAGGAGACAGAAAGGAGGGTTTGCCCTTTATGCTACTTGTTACTTATATACAGTACAATCTTCATAAGAAGGCCTTTTAGAAAATTCAAACAAAGTTTTTGTGGCCAAAATTGATAACATTACTAGGTATATTATTAGTGCTATTTTATAGGTAATGATCGTATTTATCAAACATTACAGCTTCAAATAACTCGACTTGATGTATGATTAGATAAAAAATAAATATAGTAACTCTCCTAGCTGTGAGATAAGGTTCTTACTATGAAAACTGGGCTGCATGTTTAATTACTCTTTATAATCTCTATGTCTACCTTTTTATGAATCCCTCTTTTAGGAAGTTGCGTTGCAATATTCACACTTTCTCCTGAAAAAATCAGATAAAGATAAAGCTACGTTGAAGGTTTGGGTGGCTACAACTGATTTTCTTCACGAGGCTAACATTATCTCTTTGCCCGGTGGCAACAGAGTAGAGTGAACAGTGCTAGTCTTTTCGTTGCAAAAGCCATATTTTGTTTGTTCCTATCCCTCTTTTCTGCATACCTGAATTCATGTATAATTTTACAATACATAGTACAACACATTAACTGTGCAAGCTAAGAGATAATAAGATTTGCTGCAAATAGAAATATCATAGGAAGCGATGGCATATTAAGTTGATGCAAAACAAAGAATGTGCATAGCTAATTGTTTGAATACTGGTAGTTATATTTCCTTAAAGAGAATTGATTAGTCAAAAAATAAAAATTCATGAATATCTAATAACTAACATCATTGGTCCGAATACTTCATTTTTCTTCATTGATACTTAATTGGTAAAGCGAATTTAGTTTTTATCCACCCAAATTTAATTAATGAACTTCAGCAATGATAAGATACAGATAAATAAATAGATAAATAAATATATGAAGTAAAGTGATTTCTACCATTTCAAATTTAAAAATGTTCGATAAAAATTGGAGCCTGACTATGAAATAATAAATTACTCTAAGGCTTTCCATGAAACTTTGCCTATTAATATATTATGGGGTATTTAAAAGATAAAAAGGGGTATTATATTTTAAAATCATTTTAAAAGGTTGCCCCCCCCCCCCCTCCTTTATTATTCAATAAAATAGTTGCATATTAATCTGTCTCTTAATATACTTTTAGGTTTTAGTAATGAACTTGGAAAACTCTTGAATTCTTTTAACGACATTGCCTACTTGTAGATTCTGATTCTATTTTACAAAGTGGGTTGCGTCTTAACTAGAACAACGTAAGTATGAGCGAGGGAAGAAAATGAGCAATTCACCCTATAAGGCCTCTATTCTACCTGCTGATAGCACTTCCCCCTTTCCACTGACAAGTATAAACACCCACTCTACTATTTGCACCTTGACCACATTGACTAGCATTTCCAAATTGTTTTTTTATTATTTCCTTTTCTAGATAAACATATGCTTCCACGGACAGGAAGATTCCTACAGGACATTTTCGTGAATAAATCAAATAGCCTGAGCTGTGGATTATTTAAAACAAAAACTACTGTAAAACCAAAATAATTTTTTTCAGTGAGAGTAAAATGAATCATTGCCTAATGGCTTGGACAATGTAATACTATTTTTAGAATTATTATTTAAGGATTTAGTTTTTGTTTTAGTTTTATATCTTTAAAACTCACCAAATAGAAAGTAAATACAATAACATGGGAAATCCCATCTATACTTACTGTGATGTCACAGGTAGGCAACATCCTTAGGTCGTTTTACAATTAAAGTAATTTTTAAATAATCAAACAAGACCAAATTTTAACTGTCCTTTAAATCAAGTAGCAAACCTAAATTGGATTTAAAGGAATGTTGTTAATTAATAATTGTTCACACTTGATAGACATTTTCCTTTAATAACATATTAATACTAGAACTTGCCACTTACCAAGAACTATTAACAATTTAAGTTTATATCAAAAATTTAAATTCCAATAGGCTGAGATTATTTCATATTAAATGTGTTTAAAATATTGCACCAAATAAAAAGTTACTTTTGCAGAGAAATTATAGTAGCAGTGATATTGTTGAGTTATTGAGGGAAACTATATTATCTTGAAATGACCCTTTCCAAATTTTCCAAATAAAGGTTGTGACTGATTTGCTTAATTAAACACAACTTGTGGTAATTACAGTGGATTATACCAACAACACTTAGGAAATGACCCCCACAAAACAACAAAAATATGAATTTGAAATTGATATAAAAACACGGCAAAAAATACCAATCCATTATAAAACTATATACCGGTACTTAATTTTCTAAGATAGTTTGGAAACATATATTAAAAAAAAATTTCCTGAATAAGGTTTTGAGTTTTATATTAAATTTAGTTTAATTTGTATATTTTATTTCTAGAACACTTTACAATACTTACATACTTACAGTTAGTTATTAGGAAATTATATTTTTAAAAAAGCTAAACTATAAATAAATATCACTAAATTGCACATCACTTCATGTAGTTGTGCACAGGCAATGTGATTGTGTACAATAAGTTAAACAATAACAAACTCTAGTTCTTATTTTAACCTAATACACATAAGCTTGTCTTAACATGAAATGGCACATTTGTTCAACTCCTCACTAGGAAATGTTTAGATCACTTTTAGCTAGGAATGCATAACAATAAGTCTCTGACTAATCACGTCTGGAATGTGTTCCACATTTTGTGAGCATAGGCCTTACATTTGTTGTAATTCTATATCCTCCCTCGACAAACTGCATTACTTGTGTACCAACATTAGAAACATGTACTATACACATTTGATTAAAAGCTTTCTTGTTGACATTGAACAAAACAAATTATGATAATACTATATGCACAAAACAATGTCTTAATTAATATTACTCTTTTGTGTTAAAATAAACGTTTAAGAACATCTATTTTCACTTGGAGTGTGCAAGTATTTGAAAATTCGAGTTCAGTTGAGTTTTAAGAATTTTCAATTTTACTGCGAAAATTCAGAGTTTAATTAATTTGATTCGATTTTAAGCCGTTATGTGATAGCAAATGGAGTCATTCAATATTCACTATTGTATGTTTTAAAAATATATGGCAAGTATTATTAAAAATTAGGTTGGTATTTATTGTTTATCCACGGATCTATTAAAAGAAATTAAAATTGAATTATTTACAGTACAAATACTAATCTATGTTTCTTGAACTTTGAAAAGTCTTTTCATTCTAACTCGACTCGAAGCTAAAAATGCCTACTTGCACACCCATACTTTTCACTTTAAATTAAAGGTAGCTAATACCATTTAAATATATTTCGTTGTCAAGAATTTTACTTGAAAATATAGCAATAAAAATAAATGTGAGATCTTTACATTAAATTATTAATAAATATTTATGAAAATGCTGACCTGATGTTTGTTGAAAATAATGTCATACGCTAGAACTAATATTAGACAACATGTATGAGCATTAGAAAACTCACACATAGCTTCTCCAAAATAAATGTTCATTATTGAGTGTTACTCTCCAGCAACTTCACATGAATAACAAGGTTAAAGCCATATATACCATCTCACCAACATCTTTCATTTCCTCACTAAACTTTCTTTAATGTTGGTAGGTTGAGCACTTCCGGCACCTCTATGTCTTCAAGACGAATCTTCGAGGGGTTGAATGGGAATCGAACTGGGAAGCTGAACTTTGTGTCCATGAGTAGTGTCGACTACACACAAAAATAACAATATATTATTGTTCAAATATTGAAAGAGCTACAAAAAAAAAAAAGTAGTTGACAGTCATATTTTTTACAAGTTAAAATAATTAAAACAGTGTTTTATTTTGATCAATTAAAATAAATTGTTTAGCATTTAAAATAAAACACACAAAGTAAAGCCACATTACTTAAGGGCGTTACATGGGGGAGCACTGAAAGCATTGAGGCCGTTTCGAAATTCTGGATTATTTACAAAGTTGTTTGATATTTCTTAAAATAGTTTTCAACAAAATTTAGGTTTCAGTTTTGACCAGTTAAAGAGTTTAAACTTTAAGTTTAGAGTTAAAAAAAAGTCTGGTAACTTACTTTATAGCTAGATAGGGACCTGTTGATAGCTTTCACCTACGATTTGGTGAAAACCATATTTTAAAATATAAAACCACTTCTTCAAAAATGCGAGATTTCCAAACGCATAAAGCGCCCTCCCCATGTAGCAGCTTCAAGGTCAAGATTTCAAATCTTAAATTTTAACCTGAATCTTTCGATTCTCAACATTTACAACTTTAATCTTTTTCCATGCATCTAAATGTGTATTAAAATATATATTTATTTGCATACAATACTTTAGTATTAAAAAGCCACTAAAAGCTATTAAAAAAATTAGACTATAACAGCACTATTTGACTAGCACAAGAATAAAACACATATTTTATGATGGGTAAATTTACAATTTGCTATCACTAAAGTGAATCGGCAAAGAAACTAATAATGACTGGAATGGATTTTTTTCTTCTCAATTTGTTTGAGGTATTTAACGTGCACTTTCTGAACTGACTGATTATATCAGCACACGAGAATTTCTCTGAGCAAGAGGTAAAGGCTCTACCAATTTTGCCAGGAAAGATATTTTCACATACCTACCAGGGATATTATACAAGCCACAATAGACATGGTACCGATGGCTTTCCCTTCCCTGCAATGGAAGTTGTGCTACATATTTTTAATCACTCAATAAAAATCTGTTGATCTTGGCTGGGTTTGAACCCAAGAACATCGGGTCCTGAGGCAAGCACTTTACTCAAAGACCATTGAATACTATTATTTTGTTTGGATGCCAAAATTGTCGCTATGAAATGAGAGGTAAGAAATTAGGCACTAAAACTCATGATAATAATGTTAATTCTCGAGAGTATTGAAATTGAGTTTGATATCCCTAAGGCTAAAATTACAGTTAACTTTAAAAGTATATTCAGAGAAACAATTATTTAACATCTAAAGGAATATGATATAACACATTTTAGTGTTTAAGACAGTATAAAATGTGCTTTTGTATATTATTATACAAACAGTAACTATTTTAACACAAATAATAAATGAGATCAAAAGATAATAAGCTGTAATTTGTTTTGAAACCATAGTTTTTCCTCTCCTATATAACTAATCAAATGATTCACAGACGCTCATTAAATAGAATAGGTGAAGTTTATGGTAAACTAGAACATATTATTAAACTAAGAGAGGGGATGAAATTATGCACTACCTGTTCTTGTGACTCTGTCCTCTCACTCAAGGTGGTTTGGATCTTGCGGATGAACGCTATAGGAACTCGCTCCTCAAAATCATCGGCTGGTGTGTACAGGTTTAAGATCTTGATAATCTGTTGAATTCACCACATGTTAAGAATAGAACATCTAATCACTAATTACATGCCACAGCTACAAACTTTCTTTAAAAAAGTGCAATACGCACTTTGCTCATGGATATTTAAAAACAACCACAATTCTATCTAGTTCTTTAATATTTGGAAAGCTAGCAATTCATATTTATACCAATTCTGATTCTTATTTTCTGTATCAATATTCTAATTGAAGATCCTTGAACTCAATTCCTTACATTGGAATGTTTGAAAGTGTTGTTAAAAATGAAAAGTATTTATATTAATTATGTATACAACTTTTTGCTGTCTCAAAATTTACTTCCTCTTTATTGAATAAAAGAACAGCCATCAAAACTTTAGGTTTGCCAATATAGTTAAGGATATATTATATAAAAGGTTATTTCCCTATCAAAAATAACATTACTTTCAAGAAATAAACCTACATTATTTAATTAATCTATAGTGTGTCCAAAATAAGTCTAAAGACAATGGTAAAAATGCAACAATTATATATCAAGCTACAGGAAAGGTGGATAGTGTTTATTTCCTGTGTTTGTCCATTGTATTAGTTCTTTTATTCATGCTTTATCAATTTACTTTTCCTCCCTTGTGTTTTTGGTTTCCTCTTTTAGAAAGTTACATTGTGTGTTTCAAGCTCTCAAGTTCCGATAAAATGAAACCTAGGTCGGGTGATTGGGTGATGATGATTACTTTTCTTTAAGAGGCAGCCAGTACCTCTTTGTCCATTGGCAGCAGTGTAAAGTGTAAACTGTGTTTTTCTTTCCATTGTAAAAGCCATATTGTGTTTGTTCCTTTTATGTGTTTCTATCCACCTTTCCTGTACAAAATTTAATTAAATTTAACAGTATATCTCAAAAAGCGAAAAGGGGTTTTCCTAAAAGAGATTTATTTACATCAAGCTATGGTGAGGCATATCAAAGATATATAAGAGGTCAAAACTGGTCTTTATAAAGCCAGGGTAGAGCAGTGAAAGCTTGAAGAAATTATGTGTATGTTTAAATAGTGATTTAGTAAGTTTTCAAGAGCAGAGAACCTCTGTTAGGGTAAGCTGGACTCTATTTATTCCTTGTACATCATAATAATCATCTTGATGAAGAGGCTCCAATATCTCCTCTCTCTCTCCACCCTCCCATCCTCGTGTCTTCCACTTGGGCCCCCACTTCAATTTCCTCCATTCTCCTCTAATGGCTGTACCACCTTAGTCTTGACTTCTCTGTCCTGCCCTGCACTGGTATCTTTCACCCTCTCATTTCTCATCCTATCCATTCTTGTCACTATTCTTGTACTTCTCAGACATTTCATGCACGCTCACACACACACACACACTCTTCTTGTAAATTGTATTTTGACTCTCTCCCATATAATTACTGATACAAAGATGATTTGTTTTATCTCTCCCTCTTACTACTCCTTCGAGTTTTACACCTATCTACTAATCATGCTAATAGGTTAGGGATGAGGAAGGTTGAATTTAAAGGAAGTGTACATACATTTGTATGGAGAGATAGAGTGGGAAACCATTTAGTAAAAACCACCCTCAGTACACCTGACAGGGTAGCACCTTAGACAATGAGGTCACAGAAGCGGGTGAAAATAAACATAATTTACTTTAGTCTAGGTGGCCTAGGTTTAGACAAGTTACACCACAGAGTAAACCTAGTGCACACAGCAATGTAATACAATCAAACTCACCTGAAACATGGACAGTTTGTCACACATGTCACAAACACTCTGAACATCCTCAGTCTGTTTCCTGGCCTGGAGAAGATGAGCTGCTTGGATGATTGGCTGGAGAGTGTCCAGTACATTTGTGTCCTGAGAACAACATACAACCATCATACATGTTCAAAATATCAACGTTTTAACGTGGGATGGAATTAAATGATAAATTACCTCACTACACACGCAGGTTTTGTATAAAAAAACTTTTTGGGCAAAATAAATTAAATATGCTCAGTTTAATATTTTACACTTAGAAATCACAATATTTTTCAAATATGAATATGAATATTGTGGCATTTAAAGGGAAACTTTTTAAAATAAATAGAAAAAGTTCTGTTCAATTTACACTATGACTTTAGGCGTGTTTTCATGGTCGATCTGGTATCGATGTTTATTACCACAGAGTTTTTGTGGTTGATCTGGTATCGATGTTTACAACCATTAAGTTTTCACGGTTGACCTGGTATCAATGTTTAGGACCACAGCATATTCACGGTTGACCTGGTATCAATGTTTAGGACCACAGCATATTCACGGTTGACCTGGTATCAATGTTTAGGACCACAGCATATTCACGGTTGACCTGGTATCAATGTTTAGGACCACAGCATATTCACGGTTGACCTGGTATCAATGTTTAGGACCACAGCATATTCACGGTTGACCTGGTATCGATGTTTAGGACCACAGCATATTCACGGTTGACCTGGTATCGATGTTTATGACCACAGCATATTCACGGTTGACCTGGTATCATGTTTAGGACCACAGCATATTCGCGGTTGACCTGGTATCAATGTTTAGGACCACAGCATATTCACGGTTGACCTGGTATCAATGTTTAGGACCACAGCATATTCGTGGTTGACCTGGTATCGATGTTTAGGACCACAGTGTTTTCGCGGTTAACCTGGTATCGATGTTTAGGACCACAGCATATTCACGGTTGACCTGATATCAATGTTTAGGACCACAGCATATTCACGGTTGACCTGGTATCGATGTTTAGGACCATAGAGTTTTCGCGGTTGACCTGGTATCAATGTTTAGGACCACAGAGTTTTTGCGGTTGACCTGGTATCGATGTTTAGGACCTCAGCATATTCACGGTTGACCTGATATCAATGTTTAGGACCACAGCATATTCACGGTTGACCTGGTATCAATGTTTAGGACCATAGAGTTTTCGCGGTTGACCTGGTATCAATGTTTAGGACCACAGAGTTTTTGCGGTTGACCTGGTATCGATGTTTAGGACCACAGTGTTTTCGCGGTTGACCTGGTATCGATGTTTAGGACCACAGCATATTCATGGTTGACCTGGTATCGATGTTGATTAAATGTTTATGACTGAGACGATACCAGAGATCGGTTTGGTAAATCTTTCCTCGACCAGACTAAACAGTATGGTTTTGCCCAATGAGCCGAGAATTCGTGCGCCAATTTCAAAACAGTATCACTTCTTATGTTAGATGCAAACAAGTATAACTTCGTAGTCGATGAATGTTAAGTTTTTGTAAATTAAAATCACAGCAGTTACTAGCTAGAAATACATGACAGTAAGTAAGTACTTAAAAACTGTTTAGTTATTGGTAAAAAAAGAGTACTATATGATCTAGGCCTATTTATTGTTACATACGTACTAAATGTTTTCTTAAGGCTATTCATGGGAAGGTATATTTAGCTTGATATGTTTAAATATTAGGACTGGTCAAAATAAGAACAAATCTAACTAAGAATAAAATTAAATAAATCATTTTCCGTCAATTTGCAGTACATGTAATAGGATTACATAAATTCACCAACCAGCTGTTAGATTTAATCCACCCCAACTATCATTTTTGTTTATTAAAAACATCTCAAAATCGTGTTCACACTCTACTTTGGTCAGAATCACTTGATCGTAAACACTAGATACTAAGACATAACCAAGTCAATCGCAAAAACTCGCCTATTGACAAATACTCAAGGACTATTTAAAAATTAATACTATATGCAGAAAATTAAACTAAATGTCTCTGCTGACTACTGGAGCAATATTTTATTTATTTTATCCAAAAAAAAGTTGTATGCTGTAAAACTGCTTATATATGGATTTAAACTCATATTTCCCCACAACCCTTAAACAGTAAAAAACAAATTTCATAAAAAAAAAGGAAATTCAATGTGTCTATAAAATTCTGTGGGAGGAGATGAAAACTGCTGCCCAGTGACCTGATAGGAACCTTCAATATCTCCTGGAGTCGCAAGGTTATAAATAAAATAATTATCATTTTCCACACAACTCCTGGAAACTGGAGAGAAGCCCAAGGGTCCTAATATCATTATACACTGAAAACAAACACAATGCAACATCAACCAAAGTGTAGATGTCCTGGTTGCGGCTAAGGCTCATCAATATGTGAAGTTCACAATTAGGGTTTTTAGCTAACATATTTCTCATAGATATTAGAAAACGCATAATTATGACAAGAATTTATCTAGAATAGTTATGACAAACACACATCAGCTGATGCACTCTTGAACAGCAGAAATTGACCATTGGAGACAAATATGGTATTATTCTCCACAAAATACTAAGTAGCATTGATCATCGATAACACTAATAGTTTACACTGCATTAGTGTCATCATCCTGGCCATAGTAATTCACCGGCAGGGTTAGCAGTGTTTTGAACTGTGATTTAGGATGCAAGGGCTCGTCAATGTTTCTGAGAGTTATTTTTCATTCTCTCTTTAAGCTGGCGCAGTTTCCTTGAATATCATGTTCTCTCCCTGATAGCTAACTCATTCACCTTGTTGGTATTATTACCTGCATCCTGTGGTCTCGAACCCACTGCTCCAAGTGTGAAAGATTGTATCTGATCTGCATTCCCTTAGACCAATGACATAGATCCTTCCTTAGCAGCAAGTTGTTGAGTGAGCTGGCACAGATGAAGTAGAAGATCTGGGAATAGAGAGAGACAGTTGTAACAACCACACAAAGAAAACAATAGAATGTTCAGCAATGAGCTGACACAGTGGCTAAATAGTTTTATTGTAATAGAAATTGAGAGAAATTAATTTTAAAAATAAATTAACTAGTAAGTTTAAATTCTGAAAATTGAAAAATGACACCTGGACACGGGAATCAAACCCGGGACCTTCGACTTAGTACGCCAATGCTCTACCACTAAGCTATCCAGGAGTCCCGTGCCCAGGATCATTCTCGGTTCGTGAATAAAGCTGACGATTTCTGCACGTCCATCATAGGCTCTGCCTTAAAATATGAGTGGAGAATGACCCTGGGCACGGGACGAATCCTGGATAGCTCAGTGGTAGAGCATTGGCGTACTAAGCCAAAGGTCCCAGGTTCGAGTCTAGTGTCATTTTTCAATTTTCAGAATATGATATCTAGATGGTGAATTCCTCTCTAAAATTAATAAAAAGCTTCGGCTATTTGATTTTAGTAAGTTTAAAGTGAATGAAAGCCCACTTAAGGAAAGAGGGAAAATGTGGCATAATGGCGAAACCTTTCTATCTTCAATAGTAGAAATAGTCACACATACACAATGAAACATAAGTTTAGTGAATATTTCGGCATTGTTGCCTTTATCAAACAAAAAAAGAAGAGGTAAATACACTTTACACAAAGGCTAAATTACTCCATATTGAATTAAAAAATAAACTGTTTGAAACAACATGCCAAATATTGTAGGGGTGAAAATAAATTTCTCAAGCCTTTGGCTGTAAATACAATGTATATATATATATATATATAAATAATAATAGTGTTGTTAATCTTTTAAGAAGAATGAAACTATCTTCTATTGAGGCCTGGTGGTAATCCATTGGTGGGCCAGTTCCCATGGTTTGAGTTGAGAACTGTTGCACTGTTTGGGAAATGCTGTTAATATGTTGGTGGTGTAGCAGGTCCTAAAGTCCCGGCTGTAGGTACCAGCAGCAATGGGTACAGGCTTGTCCCGATATTTGTGGTTTGTGTCAAAACTATGATTGTTCATTCGCTGTCTGAGAGAACCTGTAGTAAGGACTATATATTTTGCATCACATGATTTGATCTGTAGTTGATATATCAAGTTATTTGTTTTGAAGTTGTAATGACAAGGGATTTTGTATTCCAAATTAGTAACTTAGCTATTGAACGATGTAGCTGGTAGGTGGATTCCAGATGTAATGTAACGGGGGCTACTGCAGGGGGTAAGATCCGTTGTTAGTTGGACTAGATTATTGTGGAGATTGGGCGGCCGTTTGGGCATGAACTAAGAAGGTTTTGAGTCTTGGTGAAACTGGTTAGGAACTTTTAGCCTCTTAAGGATAGTGTTCATTCGGTGTAGAGCAGGATGGTATTGTGTTGTGAAAGGGATGTCTTCAACTTTTTTTGGAGGGTCTATGTCGTCTCTGGAGATGTGGTTGTCTATTAAAGGCTGCTGGAAAGTTGTGGAGAGTTGTCCAGAGTATTCAGCTAGATCATCAGGTTCTGAACATATCTGTTTGGGTCGGGTGGCAAGGCAGAATGATGGATACCTTTTATGTATGAAGGATGGTATTGTTGGTGATTGGTGGGTTTTACATGTGCAGTGGCGCGAATTTGGTTTTTTCAAGAACAAATTCACATCAAGGAAGGTGAGACTTTGCTATGATTTATTGTGGGTGAGGTTTAAGGGGCTGCAATTGGGGAGATCATCTAGAAAGATCCCCAAGGATGCTTCAGAGCGAGGTCAGATCATGAAACTGTCATCAATGTAACACAGCCATACAAAGGGTTTGATGTGCTGAGATTGTAAAAAGTGTTCTAGTTGTCCCATGTAAAGATTTGTGTATGAATGAGCCCTGAATGAACCCATAGCTGCAGCCCCTTAAACTCCCAATCACCAAAAAAGGTCGGTGTTGTTATTTTGTTTCTTGGAATCTATGGAAAATAAAATATATTGGAATATTTAAAAAGTTTTTAATGAATGTTACATAGGGAAGTGAACACTCTTACAGTTTGAGAAATGACAGCTGAATACAGGTATTGAACCCAGTACCCTTGGCTTAACGCACCAGTATGCTCTCCCATACTAATGGTCATTATTCACTTATAGCGAAAGTCAGAGTCTGTGATGGACGTGTGCATGCACGGGACCAATCCTGGATAGCTTAGTAGTAGAGCATCAGCCCTGGTTTTGAATCCAATGTCATTTTTCAAAATTTGAGAGTGTTGTAGTCAAAACAATAATAGAGCTATTTTCACAATAAGCTACAAATTAACAACACTTCTTAGGAAAATCATCATTGATGCAAGATTTCTTTCATTAAAAATATTAATAACTAATAAACAGCAAATGGAAATTAATTTAACTTAAACTCTACGTATTATCTACTATTATTAAAGTATTATTTCATAAACAGAGGAAAAATGCCGCCAAACGGCTGTATTAAATTAAATAGAGGAGGAGAGGGCAAGGCTTACACACTTAACTCTAAGGTCTTCGGTTTCCTGGTAAGTGTGTAGGCCCTGCCCTTCTATCCTTCCTTCGATGTTTAATTTAATGAAGTATTATTTTATTTATCATTTCAGGTAAAATGGGGCCGGGTAAGATTTGAAGAGCCAAACCCAGTTAGGTCCCTGGTTGAGTGAAATAATGTTTGCAACTAGAGATGTACTCACCTGTCTAAACACCTGGACGATGAGCTCAGGGTCGACACCGTGGAAGCTGAGTAAGCGATGGAAACCTTTCAGCTCATGAAGTAACACATCCAGTGCCTTTTGTATGTCCAGAGGAGACTCAATCTCCCGTACTACGGAGGTGGAGCGACCCCTCATGCCCATTGGTTTCTGACCTGGCAAGCCTGGGATGGCCTCGTGCTCCAGTATGGCCGGGACAACCATAGGCTGTACACGCTCCTCCAACGCACGAATAACTCCCTGACCAAAACAAAACACATTTCACTTCAGATGACAATTCTTTGGCCACAAAAAGCTAGGTTTGTTTATAAAGATATGTGTCTTATATTTATATGTACTTTCACATGCATACTATTAAATGATCATAATGAGATTGGGAAGAGATTAAATCTATAGTATATTTTAATCCAGGGGTGAAGCTGAAATCAAACTTCGACGAGATGCAAACGTTTTAAATGTTCTTAAGAATTATAAGACAACGTGAAGCTCTGTCCCAGGAGACTGCCGACATCAGTGTCGGACTGGAGGGTTTTCACAATACCTAGACACATTATTTAAAATTTAATATTTAAATTTAACATTTTATGAAAGTGGATAGTTTTGGGGGAGAGAGTGTATCCTGATATCCTCCCCCTGACTATGCTCCTGTTTTAAACTATAATGATCCTGAGATGTAGATCTATAAGGAGATATCCACACAATAACTCTTAGAACTATTTTTACATGGGGAAAATAAATAAATATACAAACATAATGAATAAAATCAAAAGTATCAAAATAATAGTTTATACTGTGGGGTGTGTGGTGTGTGTGTGTGTGTGTGTGTGTGTGTAGTTTTTATAGTCGACAAGTGCAATCATGCTATTAATCTCTTTTGGTCCGGTCTTAAATTAAACATTGAAAAGAGGATGGAAAGGAAAGGAAGGGGACTGATGTATCCCATAAAAACTCAAAATTGTGTCTTTTGTTGTGTTTTTCTAACTAAGTAATTAACTTTGAGACCTTCAATTTTCTGGTTAGTAGGCCTTTATCATCTTTTCAATGTTTATTTAAATGGTGCCATTTTGCCTTTGTTTTAGTATACTCAAAGTTTGGATACTATTGAAATTAGACACAGTGGATGTTGCTCTTAGCCAAGTATAAACATTAATCTGACCGATGTAAAGTGATGAAGTGAGTGAACTGACCTGGTATATCCACACGGCTATGTCGGAGAGCACTTGTCTGTACTCTGATAGGTCAAAGTTTTTGAGACATTGCTCGTTCTGTTTGGGCGTGTTCTCTGCTTGGAATGTTTTGTCCCCACTGTACTGCTTCAAATTGTGCAAAAGACGAAGGGTATTTGACAGCCACAAGATAGTCGTCTCCAAGTCTTCATGACGACGCTTAATTACCTAAAAAAGTCAACCTCACACACATTATATTAATAATTCTATCAGAGACACTTTCAACACATTTAAGATCTATGTAAATACTCCATTAAAATGTTATCTAAAAATACATTTATTTAAACACTCATAGTTAGAGACATGCAAAAGTTGAGGTTATTTTTAGGGGAGGTTATTTTTAGGGGAAAAGTGGTATTATTTTTCCCAAAAAGCGATATTATAAGCTGAAAGCGATATTATTTACGTAAATATGAGTCGAATTAGCATTAGTTATAAAAAACTAAGATAAAATTGTCTACATGTTCCGTTCATATTGTGTATTTAACTATTTATTAATATATTCAGAGAAAATAAAATATAAATACACACAAAACATTTCACGCTTAGTAATATCAAAATAATCGATTATCAACTTAGGTTTAGACCAAACAATAATAACACCGAAACATGTCGTCATAGAAGACTAAACTACTATCAAATAAGGAGAAGGGAATAAAAATAGAGAAGATATAATTTTGACAAACATGACTGCCTATAGCAAGGTCCATATATGTATTAATGTCCTTGCTTGGACCTAGCATGAAATCTTTTAAAGGCTCTAAACAAAGAATCGAAATTTAGGTATTGGAATGTGTAAAAATAGAAATCATGATGTTTAATGCTAACCTAAGATAAAAAAAAGCTTAAATATCCTGAAAACACTCATTTTTCCTGTGATCCATTTTATACCTATAAAATAAGTATAAACGGCAGCCCTGGTATATCAACAGTGTTACCGCATTGAAAATTACATTTTGTGATGTGATATTTGCCAAATTACAAAGAAATTGTGTTTATTTAGAAAAAAGCTTAAATTCGTGTTATTCACATGAAACAGTAGAATTCGTGTAAAAAAATTGTTTCATCACAAATGTGAATTTTGCATGTCCTAATAATAATGTATTTTAGAATTAGAGTCGGGTTGAATCCAAATCTCCAATTTACCTTCTAATCTGGAATCTCAAATTCGAATTTTGAAAAAAATTAAGAAAGTAAGAGGAAATATAAATATAATAGAATAATAGAAAATACAAATAGTACCTAAATGTTAACATTCTTTCTTATAATCAATTCATTATAATATTCAGTTAAGTGTTAAATTACTGTTCTGGGGCCTAGATGAGTTTATAATATAATTATAATTGTTTCTAAGCCAACAATAAGCAGTATTAGAGTTCTAAAACAAATTTGGTTTGAAATATTAATTTTTTTTTTCAAGGATTTGAGTCTCAAATTTAAAATTTGCTCAAATCCTCTTATCTTGAATATCCTTAAGGATTTGAGGGATTCCTATTTAGAATGAATTATATTGTTACAGATATTGCAACAGTCTTTCTATAAGATAATTTAAAGGTACAAAAGTTAAAAGTTAGAACACAACATATCACAATAGTTTCTGAAGTGCATCAATCTTTGATCCCTGCTGTGCTCTTTTCTGCTGAATAAAGACCTTAGTGTGATAAGTAATGATGGTTTAATTTTAAAAGTGAACATAGTGAGTCACAATTATTTGTCGGTTATATTTAATATAATTTTTTTCTATCCTATTTTCAATTATTTAAGTACTAATCAAGCTGTTTGGTGCCCTTTTTTTATGGTATAGTACTGAAGGCTGTTAGTGAGATTTAAGATATTGACAAATATATGGATCTACTGGTATTACAGACATTTATAACGTACTGAATTAAAGAGCAAAGCTGTTGTATTTATTAATTACTGCTATAGCCCCATATAAAGAACATATTTTTTTAAATCGAACCCGGGACCTTTGGCTTAGTATGCCAATGCTCTTACCAATGAGCTATTCAAGGGTCGTCCCATGTCCAGGATAATTGTTCACTCATATTTTAAGGCAGAGTCTGTGATGGACGTGTGGAAATAGTCAGCTTTATTAAGATCAACATAAAGCCTTACCGAGTCGATGGTGGCTGCGTTATCTGATAGTCTGTGATCTTAATTGATCGCTCATATGTAGATGAAGATTTACGCATGTCCATCACAGACTCTGCCTTAAACTAAGAGTAAGAATGAACCTTGACACGATACTATTCCTGGCTAGAACAGCGGTAAGAGCAATGGCATACTAAGCCAGAGGTCTCAGGTTCAATTCCTGTGACCAGGTGTCATTTTTCAATTTAAATTCAATTTAAAGAGTATTTTAGCTGAGAAATAACATTAGTAATGAAGTTATCCAGTAAAGAGACGGGGTGCAGGGGGTACATGAGATGATATGACCATGTAATGAGAATGGAAAAGAAGGAGATGCCAAAGAGAATGATGTAGGGAATAGGCCGCTAAGGAGAGTAAGAAAGGGATGGGAGAAGCAGATAACAGAAAGTGTGCAAGTGAAAGGAGAAGAATGGAAGTGATTAAAAGAGGAAGAATAGTGGAAGGATAGAGGAAGATGAAGAAATTTTACCAAAGTGATCAGGCCGCAAGTTGTTGTTGTTGATGATGATGATGATGACCAAGCATAATTTTAGCAATGATTAGTGATTAAATGACACCTAAAACGTTACTCATAGTTAAATTCAGGTGTGTCGGCATACAGTAATATTAAGTGATTTTTTTTTACTCAAAATTTACCTTCAACTTCAGTTTGTACGTTTAAAGCTTTACTTCACATTTAAAATGTGACCTTCAAACCCCCCTAATGTTTTATTATACAGCTGTCCCTCACATTACGCGGGTGATTGGTTCTGATAAATAATCGTGGAACATGAAAACACGTAAAGTGAATTGATTTTAACATGGGTGAAATAGGAATTACTGCAAAGGAAATAAGTAAAGAAAAACCTCAAACTTGTAAATGAATGCAATTTTTTATTAATTAATCTAATAAGCACAATGCCACAGGTATATTTAATATCAATCCTCAATTGCAAGATAATGAACTGGATCTGGCGAATCTGGATTATCATTCTCATGCTCTCTTAAAGGTCCTGGGACGGTAGGCTCTGCTGCCATAAAGGCCCTGGGTCGTTAGACTGACAATTTTCAACTTTTTTGATAAAATGGCCAAGACTCAGCTGACGGGCAGCATTATTCCTCTCTCTTTATAGAGTGCTTTGTAGCAAGCCAAAGAACTCAATCTCTCTGGCAACTTTGGCACTTCTCTCCATGTTAGGATCATTCTCTTCAATGATTCTAATTGCAATGTCATTGTGCTTAAAAATTCAGCAATTAGTTTTGTTGAAGTTGTTTAGGCTCAACAACATAGGGCTCTTTCTATTCATCCTTTATGTCGTTCTCTATTTCTAGAAAATCTTCATTGGTGAGTTCTGATGAGTGGGATTGGAGAAATTCATCCACATTTGCCTGGTCTATGTCCTTGAATCAACAGATCTTGCTATGTCAACAATGTCATGTCTTGAATTGTAAAGCTTATGAACAGGAACAAAATCATGAGAATCAGAAACTTCAGGCTAAATATCTTTACAAACTCTCTTCATTCAGGAGTCTTTAACTTTTGTCCATGTATCTACATGGATTGTCAATTGTCTTTTTAGTGTTGTAATTCTTCCAAAAGTCTTTCACAGAAATTTTATCTTTGCCATCAGTATCTTATAACAATGATGTTTTCATCGACATCAGCTATGCTTGGAGGATGTCCTGGTACATTGTCCACAAATAGAAGAATTTTAAAGGGCACATTTATCTTTTCGTAATAAGCTGGGGAGTTCATTTCAAAAGTAGGATTCACACACAGCTCCTGTAATGCAAGCTTTTTTGTTTGCCTGCCATACAAGAGGTAATTCTTCCTTAAAATAACCCTTGTGTGCCCGTGGGTTTTCGAAGTGATAAACCATAAGTGATTTGGTTTTTGATCTCCAGATGCATTTCCTTCTAAGAGCAATGTGAGGTCCTTTGAGACTTTAAAACTCGGGGCCCTCTTTTCTTGCACAGACAGAAATGTTCTGCTAGGCATATGCTTCCAGAACAATCCTGTTTTATCGAGGGTGAACACTTGCTGAAACAAATAACCATGATCCTCGATAACAGCTCAAAGTTGTACTGGAATTTTCTCAGCAGCAACAAAATCAGCTACTGCAGCCTCTCCTGTCAGCAGGTTATAGAATCCATGTCGCACCTTAAAACGTTCAAACCATCCAGCACTAGCTACAGAGGATTGCACTTTAGGATCCGGGGCGGCATTCAATTCATCAAACAATGTTCTCACTTTAGCCTGAATATTCAAGGTGGATAATGGAAGAGCATGTTGATTTTGAGGTTTAATCCATTGGGCCAACATCCTTTTCAATTTCTCTATAATCGGTGCCCTTATCTGTGTTATTAACTTAGTTGTCATTCTCATTGCACTCTTACAACTCTTATTTTCTCTACTAGATTCCTTATGGTCCTCAAAGTTGATTCTGAGATTCCTGTTGCTCTGACTATGTCAACAGTGCGCTCATTACATTCAAACCACTAGCACTATTCTTTCAGTGAGAATGAATTAGAGATGTGTCGTTCACAAATGAATGGTTCAAATTAAACAGCTCCTCTAGTTCAACTAGACTAACTAGTTCACCTACTTGATGTGAACTAGTTTGGAGTGAACGATAGATGAAACGACCCAAACCAATCGGGATTCCTCAGCCAATCTCGGGGGGAGGGGGGGGGGATGGATGGATGGATTACTGTACATTTATTTTTATTTATTTTTATTAGCACCGCGTCTTACTACCCGTTCGGGTTATACGCTTAAGTACTAACTACGCTAATGGATCAGGAATTGGGAAGGTTGAATAGAGGAAGTGAACCCGCATTTGCGTGGAGGGAGAGTGGAAAACCATTTAGGAAAAACCACCCCCAGTTCACCCGAACGAGATTCGAACCTCAATCTCCCCGTCCTCGGCAGTCGGGCTCAACACGACTAGCGCGTTAGCCAACTACGCCACCAAGGCGGGTTGTACATTTATTGTTTGCTATTTTCCTTGTTCAGCTTCCTCATCCCCTTGCTACCATCCCCCTAACACCAAACTGTACAGCAAAGATTATTGTCCTCACTGGAATCTGCGCGCACAAGGTCACGCAACCACTACACACAGGGTGACTACAAAATTACAGCCGAACCATGCATTATTATTATTTTTTTTTAAATTTTGATATAGCAAAAACATGTAAAGCGAGATCGTGTATAAGGTTTTGAGTATACATTTGTTAAAATAAGCACCCACCTTCTTCACTGCATTGATGGTTGCAGTCAGCAGAGAGCGGACTTTCTCGTCATCGTTGATAAAGTCTGTATGCCGAATGCACATGAAGAGGATGTAAGAGGGAAGACCAGGCAGAAGTGTCACAGCTATGCGAGGTTTCAAGTCTACAACACAAACAAATTGTCCATCAGCTTTCAATATATTCATTAGGTTATAGATAATGTTGGTAATGTTTTTATCTTTATTATTTATTCTTAGGAAATGTTCTTCTCACCTCTCAAACTTAGTTTCAGACCTAAGTTCTAGCAAACGCTCTCCACAAACCACAACTTAGCTCCTGAACACTGCAGAGCAATAAATCAATCCAATGTTATCAGAATATCCTAAAAAAGGGTCCACTATAGTAGTGATGAACATCTAAGAGGTGCACCCAAACCTTTCTCCACCAATTTTACAACTTCTTATACCAAATAGCCTTATAACGCCAACATTTTATATGCTTCCTAAAATTCATAAGGAAAATATAACACCCCCAGGAAGGCCTATTGTCTCCAGCTGAAGGTCAATATGTCGACCTACAGATTCAACCATTTGTCACAGAGTTACCTTCACCCATCAAAGACACCAACAATTTCCTTCAAAAACTCAAATTCTGTCTCAAAGCACCATACATGTTACCATTGATGTTGTGTCATTGTTTACCATAGCAATATCTCTCATGTTCATGGACTGGCTGCGGTAGAACATTTCCGGAACAAAGGACCTATCAACATTAGAACAACCCCAGCTTTTATCATGGATCTCACTCTATTTATACTGGAAAAGAACAAATCTCAATTCATGGATGAAAGTCTTAGACAAACCAAAGAAACAGCGATGGGTACAAGGATTGCACCTTCGTATGCCAATCTGTTCATTGGCCAACTGAAAACTACACTTCTTTACTGCAAAATCAACAAACCACTTCGCTGGTTTTGTTTCATTGATGACATCATGGTATGGACAGCCAGCCAAGACAATCTAACTATTTTTAAACAATCTCAACCTACATTTAAAACACACTATAGAAAAAAATACCTATGCTTCGATAGCCACCAAAAGAGATATCCCATACATTCTTGTCATAGACACTCACAGCATCTACTCTGGTCCAGAAAGTCTTCAAGAAGTTTTTACAGAGAGGAGATATCATAGATTCCTTAACAATAATCTTCAAGCAGTTAAAACTCCCCAAACATCACACACTACACTAGGGGTGTGCAAATAGGATTATTTATCGAATCTAATAACATTTCGAACAAATACTGAATAGTACAAATCGAATAGTAGGTTTTCCTTAAATTTTTGATAAAAATAGTTTAAATTAATAAATTTCTATTGAAAATGTGGTTTTTTATTTAAGTATTCAAAATGCAGAATGCAAAAAATTACTTCAAAACTGTTATTTGTGCTGATATTAATAAGAAAATAGCTAATTTAAAATAAAATTTCATGAAATTGAGAGGAGCCTTTGATACAATTCTTTAGACAACTGGTTTGACCTAAATCACATTTTTTAAATTCTGTGATAAGTTTTTGAGAGAAATTTAAATTTAAAAATTGCATGGAAAATGTTTAACTGGTCAGCGTTGAGATTATATTTCCTTACATTAAAACATTATTAAAATTATTAGAAAGGGTAAAATAACGGGGTGATTGATAAAGTTCTCATTTTATAATATGCAAGGTCTACTTTTGTTTGTGTGATGAATAGTAACTAACCCAAAATTTGGTTGGATCCTAAACAATTCCATTGTCAGCTGAAAACCTAGGCAGCACTGAAAAGGCTTACTAGGGAAATTAGGAGTAGAGTATGTTCCTGTTGCTTTTCTTACTGAGCCAGAAGGTACTATTGCACATCAGTCTACCAAGCCACCAACTGACCCTAAGCGACATTTTCACTCTAATCATTACAGGGACTGGTTGTATATTGAATGTTATTACTAGTATCAGTTCATACCGCTGCCACTTTCATGTTATACAACAATAAATTTACTAAAACAACACAACAGTAATGAATGATAGAATTAGTTCTTGACCCTTTTAAATGTTCTCTAGACTTGACACCCCTTGTTATCTATATTCTGTCTGGGTCACCTCCCTGTCCTAACAACAAACTGACAAGCTCAAATGGTTGACCTTTCAAAACTGCCTCGCTTCACCCTTCATTTTCACACGCTGGGAAATATGGTAGAGTATCTATTTCTATCCTTCTCTAAATGTTTCATTGCAAGCACTTTCACTAGTAGACACGTGGTTCCCAACTGTTTGTATCTCCAGCAGCTTTTTTAAAAAAAACCTCCCCCTTCTTACAACCCTTAGGCAGGCCACAACCTCTTGCTTTCTGCTAACAACAATATTTTTAAATCTGTGTCACCAGATTATCTGGCTACCCGCTTGCTTACTATACAGGACTTAAATATTCAATGTTGCTGTTCGGAGTTTCAAATCGAATGGCCGGCTGTTAATTATTCAAAATTCTGAATATTCGCACACCCCTACACTATACCCTGTATAAGTACGAGCCAGGTGAAAAAAAGCTCAACAAAATATTATTAGTGTCAGGTTTTAACATGCTGGAGGCATCCGACCGAACCTAAAATATCCTGAAAAAAACCAAAACACTGAAAACACCCAAACTGTCCCTGTTTGTGTGGAGCCTCCATCCTTAAAAATCTTCTGTTACACCTTAAACTCAAAGGTGAGAATGAGAGAACTTTCATAGAATCTCAAGCAAGCTCTTTACCTTGAAACCTGCCAAATACATCATCCAGCAGCCACTCACTCTAGTCTGGTAATCTAATATACCGACTAGAATTCCAACAAAGTACTTCACAGTATACTGGATTCACCACTGAAACTCTCTGTAAACGCACAGGACAATAGATGAACCTACAGAGAGTTTCAAATCCTCCAGAAATAAAAAGACTAAACAGCTGGTTTGTTTAGTAGTTTATATTATTATTGTGACCTCCAAATGCTTAAAAGTGATTAGTAAGCGTGCTGCTATGAGAAAGGAGTTTACTTTAGATGGAGATAAGGTGTAACAATGATTAAAGTACAGATTATGGCTTTCAACATTTAACAATACATGTTCTTTATATTTGATATTTGTGTCATATTGATGATCATTCAATTTTTCTTCTTCTCTTATTCCAGTTCTTTTAAAACTACATGAATCTGAGATAAACTAATAATGTATTCTGGTTTATGTTCTTCCGCAATGTATTTCAAAACATGTATTACAAAAATATCTGAAAATTCCAGTTACTTTAAAATTTCCCAGTTTCCTAGCTGTGTATCAACCCTGATAAAATACTAGAAAAATATCTTTGATCTAATTTTCATACTATGAACTAAAACCCACCGTGAATGAGATGCCTAACGATGATCTGTTCATCCTCCTTGCGGTACTCGAACATGCCTTGGTACTCTCTTTCTTTCTTCTTTACCATAGGCAGGTTGTGGCGTTGGTCTTGCACTGCTGCAGAGGGAACAGCGTCCACAGCCCCTTCAACTTCCATTACTGGCAACAAACCAACAACACACTTTTTACTACAGTAACTCGAATGAAAAACTAATTACATACTCTATTTTTTAAATAAATAATTTAATAGGAATGGATTGATATATACTTTTTAAAATCAAAGTCTCATATGTGAATAACTTTTACAAATTTTAGACTTAAAGCATGCTTAGTGTATGAAATTAAATGTTCCCGAACTATCGGCATTTTGTGTTTTTTTTTGTGAAATTCCAATATTGTTCAAATTATTTATTAAGCACCTGTAATAGCATTCATTACCTCAATACAAATCTTTGCTTACTTGCTTGAATCAATTCTAGATAAAATATATTGCTTTGGAAACAATTTTAATTGAAAATTTTATGATAAAAAGGTTCTAATTGAGTCTGAATCAAATATTTTATAGTAAAAAGTTTCAAATCAAAACTGAAAGGAGTATAAGGCTGAATTTTAATTATGTATTTATTCTTGAATTATGCTTAATAAAAGAATTTTGATAACAGATTGTGTCCAAAAATTAATAGCTTATTAATGTTATACAATTCACAAGTTTCTATGATTCAGTAAAACTATGTAAGTTGATCCATTAAAATAAAATACAATAAAGCTAAATATCTTCTGAAATGATGTGATGAAATAAGGGATTGAAAGGAGCTCAAACGTTTGGGGAAATGTAAAGAACTTCTATAAGTCCCCACAAGTTTCAGGAGGCAAACAATGGTGTATCCGCAGGTACTGCTGGCTCTTCACTGTTCAATGTTAATATCTTTCGAAGAGTCGTTTTTGTGCCATAAGAAGCTTGGGGGGAGAGGAGGGCAGGTTGTTTTTAACTCTTGTAGAGAGAAACAAGTTGGGAAGTGCATGGCTCAATGTGCTCTGTCTATCAACAGTCTTTTGTTAAGTTCGAGAGAGCTTGAAAGATTTAGATAAGGACAGAGATATATTATACTCTATCATAATTTAATTGATAAAGTGCTACTAGTCTTACCTCCTGCATCTTTGAGCTTCTTAGCTAATTGTTTCATCTGTTTCCTGTGTTTCCTGCACAATTCAGACAGGGTGTCAAACTTCTCTTGAAGGTCCTATAGACAAAAGAACCATTTCAATTTACAACAGTAAACAAATATCAAGTGTCGTCATATTGTATAAATAGAAGTATAGTTAAAAAAATTGTGATACAAGCAAAATTTGAGAGACAATGACACGATATAATTCTCAATCTGAAGATAATAATTAGAGCCAAGATCAAAGACACCTTTTAATCAAATAAATAAACAAGCTAGGCCTAAATAGTTAGATTACTAAGTTTATGAATGTAGAGCCAACTAAAGATGTATTTTATGTCAGGTTGACAAACTGAATCCGTCAATTCCTACTATTATTAAAAGAAAGTAGAGTTCATCTCAAGATAACGATTTTAAATATATTGGTTCCTGGCTTTCAAATCCAAACTGCAATATTAAAAATTGAATAAACTTTCATTTTGTCTCTTACTCATTTATTTGCAGTTTCATTTAGGTGCTGAAAAAAATACAGTCAGTCCTGCTATAACGTTGCCTATTAGAACGTTGTTTGGTTACAACGTTGTTAATAA
>JAVRXN010000001.1:62881405-62972200 GCA_033556935.1 Timema podura
CGGAAGGATGTTCCGGCAACGTGAGTCGCAGTGGAACATGAGGAAGTCCCGGCAACGTGAGTCGCGGTGGGAGGTATGGTGATGGTGGAGAGAGAGCGAGGGTTAAACAAATTGCTCTTTGATAACATAAGACAATTTACTAAGCTCTTTCATATGAGTGGTTCATCCAGGTGGGTCACCACTGATTGGCCGAGGCTGACTGGCTGACTGGTCTTGAGACCAAGGAATCACCGTGTTAAATACCCTCCACTGCTGCCTGGCCTTGTCCAATGGGAGAAACTGGGGCTTCCATTGGTGCGTGCAAATTGGAGGGATAGTGCCCATCATGCGAGCCAATAGAGGCAGGAGTTCTCTTTGGCGCTGTGTATAGAGGCGAGCTCGTCACGGACGGCTTAGAGAACATGGACTGTGGAGCGGTCCAGGCAGTAGAGAGGTTGGGTGGCGCGGCCTGTGCAAGTGCGGAGGAAAGAGACAAGGGCCGACTGAACAGTGAGGCACAACAAACTTACTTTCATTTTATTTCTTATTCTCTTATTCTCATATATTTTTGTACAGTGGCACTTGAGCGTTATCTTTCTATAATTTGTACATCTCTTCCTGCCTCCTTTCTTAAAAATAGGTTTTCCAGTCTTGCGGTATCTTGTTCTCCTTCCAAACCACTCTCAGCACCCTGTATAACCATTGTATACCTACTTCAATTGTTGCTCTTATTATTTCCACCATCAGTTGGTCTACACTCGGTGCTTTTCCTTGCTTCATACTCGAATGTGTCCTACACATCTTTCCTCCTATTCTGTTATTTCCTGCTCCCCTGTTTTGATCTTATCCCTTTCCTCTTTCAAGCTGAACATCATCTAAAAATATCTCATCCATAGTTCTTTTCTTCCTTCTTTATCTCTCAATCTAACTTGTCTTTTCTCTCTCCTGTTTATTACTTGGCTATATTACACCTTATTACTTCCTTTCACGTCCTGTTCCAGCATTTCTGTCCATTTTACATCCAATTCTTTATGTTTCCTAATTCCTATTCTTATAGCTCCTTCTGAATGCTTTATTCTTCTTCTACACTGCTTCTTTCACCCTGTCATTCCACCAGGGTTTCTCCTTCCACTTCCTCTTATTACATGTCCTCCCACCAGACTGTTATCAAACCTTTCCCATTCAACCTCTACACTTTGCATCTCATCCTTGGTATTAATCTTCTTGTCTTTCTCTTCATTTTTTAGCCTCCACACTATAGTTCTTCTTTCTCTACCTGTTTTTCTCCTACATTCCCATCTCTTTATGTCTGCCACCAACAACCTGTGGTCACTATCTAAGGACACATTTGATATTGCCTTGGTGTTTATGGTCTGCCTTTTCATTTCGTCATCCATAAGAAAGTACAAAGATACAATAATAGTAAAACTTGAAACTGATATATACTAATCATTTTTAATGTAATAAAGTGAATCAAAACAGTATTAAGTGCATTTACAATTCATAAAAATAAATTCAAAATGATTAAAGTATAATATAAAGATTGACTAGTGTTGAGATCTTTAAATAATTAAAATGTTGATTTGTTATATAAATTACAATTTAAAAAACCGATATATTAATGGTCAAAATGAATAAGTATTTTTTTTTAACAAAACAAAAAATTTAATGTAAATAAGAATTGACTAGCAAAGAAAATTTTAAGAATTGAAAATGTTTAATTTTAAATAAAAATTATCATATTATATACACAAATGTCGAAAAAGTATTTTAGAATTTTTTTTAAATCAAACAGTATGTGAGGAATTATGTTTATAAATAGGTATTACCTTATTGAGACACTTTAAACAAATCAAAGTGTAGCATTAAGGCATATCACAAACAGTAATATGGCACATTTGTATGTTCCATATAGAGTAAAATGTCAAACATTATAAATGATAAATATTGATAATAAGTCATAATAGCAACAAGGTTTTATGTAAAAGTCAAAGAATAAAATAAAAAGAATAGCTAATCATGTGTTATGAACTTCATTTGATCAACTTTATTACATTAAAAATTACTTCTACATTAGTTTCAAATCTTATTAATTATGTATGGTAAAGCTCCTTGCTTAAAATAATTATTTTAGAATGTTTTCTAAAATGGCATGATAAAGTAGTTCATCACTATCTTTTGCTCCCCATCCCAACTGTATTTAGTGATGTTCCTTCTTATACCAGCTGTTTGTTTTATTTCTTGCACATAACTCCAACAGTCTTTTACCCTCCTCATTTCTCTCTCCACATTCTTCCTTCCCCCACACCTCCTCAAACCCTACTCTTTCTTTTGCTCCTTTTGCATTCATATCCCTCATTGCTATCTGACACTCATTTACCATATAGCTTTCTAGATCTTCCTCAAACTTATACTACCTTCTGCTGGACACCTCACTTGTGGAGCATGCGCCTATATTACCTTTTGCTGGACACCTCACTTGTGGAGCATGCGCCTATATTACCTTTTGCTGGACACCTCACTTGTGGAGCATGCGCCTATATTACCTTCTGCTGGACACCTCACTTGTGGAGCATGCGCCTATATTACCTTCTGCTGGACACCACTTGTGGAGCATGCGCCTGTATTACCTTCTGCTGGACACCTCACTTGTGGAGCATGCGCCTATATTACCTTTTGCTGGACACCTCACTTGTGGAGCATGCGCCTATATTACCTTCTGCTGGACACCTCACTTGTGGAGCATGCGCCTGTATTACCTTCTGCTGGACACCTCACTTGTGGAGCATGCGCCTATATTACCTTCTGCTGGACACCTCACTTGTGGAGCATGCGCCTATATTACCTTCTGCTGGACACCTCACTTGTGGAGCATGCGCCTATATTACCTTTTGCTGGACACCTCACTTGTGGAGCATGCGCCTATATTACCTTCTGCTGGACACCTCACTTGTGGAGCATGCGCCTATATTACCTTCTGCTGGACACCACTTGTGGAGCATGCGCCTGTATTACCTTCTGCTGGACACCTCACTTGTGGAGCATGCGCCTATATTACCTTTTGCTGGACACCTCACTTGTGGAGCATGCGCCTATATTACCTTCTGCTGGACACCTCACTTGTGGAGCATGCGCCTGTATTACCTTCTGCTGGACACCTCACTTGTGGAGCATGCGCCTATATTACCTTCTGCTGGACACCTCACTTGTGGAGCATGCGCCTATATTACCTTCTGCTGGACACCTCACTTGTGGAGCATGCGCCTGTATTACCTTCTGCTGGACACACCACTTGTGGAGCATGCGCCTATATTACCTTCTGCTGGACACACCACTTGTGGAGCATGCGCCTATATTACCTTCTGCTGGACACCACTTGTGGAGCATGCGCCTGTATTACCTTCTGCTGGACACCTCACTTGTGGAGCATGCGCCTATATTACCTTTTGCTGGACACCTCACTTGTGGAGCATGCGCCTGTATTACCTTCTGCTGGACACCTCACTTGTGGAGCATGCGCTTGTATTACCTCCACCTCTTTCCTCTGTCATTTATTGTCATCTTTATTATTCCATCACTCATCCCTATTTCCTCTTCCTGCAGCCATTCTCTCACTACAGAGCCTACTCAGTTTCTTCTCTCTTCATCATTTCCCACCCAACGCAGAATTAAGCCATTCCTTACTTCTCTCATGCCACTCCCTCTCTACCTGGTCTTGCTCAAGTCCAGGACATCCTCTTCTGTTGTCCATCATATCTACAATCTCCTCCAGTCAGAGTCCCTATTTGTGGCTGTTTGTCAACAGCTGTATAGCTGTATTGAAACCAAAGTTTCAATACAGTAAAAAAACTTTGTAAGGAAAAGAGCGGAAAACTGCATTCTTTTTTATTATTACTGCAAACCCAATTTTACTTACCTTAAAAGTGTCCCTGGTCCTGTTCTGCTCATCACCAGGGCTTTCGTCCTTTTCATATTCCTCCACTCTTTTTTGTAGTCTAATACGCTCTTTCTCTACATTCTTAAGTTTGCTTTGGAGTTTCAGGACTAGCCCAACGTCAATCTGAAAACAAGATATTATTATTATTATGTTGTTATGTTAACAAAGGAAAAATGGCGCCAAATGGCTGTATTAAATTAAACATTGACTGGACTATGACAGAATGGCTATAGGTTGATCAATGACACTTAGATTCTGTTGTATGTTTAATGATTCCAAAAAAAGTTTAGGTTTGGATTCTTCAGTTGCTTGTTCAAATTTATGTCTATATTATTGGTAGATGGATATAATGTTGTATTTATATAATTAATTATTAAATTATATCATCTGTTATTAATGTTTATATTACTGACTGGTATGAGTAGGCCCACTTAGAAGAAGAGGTTATCTAAGAGTGAGACGGGAGGGGGGTACCTAGATTTGGTAATATATTGGTGAGCAAGTTCCTACCTACGAAGCTGGGAAGCATTGTAACTATTGGGGAGGGCTCATCTAACTCTAGCCCTATAGTATTGTGTGTTTGGACATTAAGTGTCATGCTCATTGTGGTCGATATCAAAATGATGACTATTCATTCATTGTCTGAGTGTTCCTGTGGTGAAGCCAATGTATTCAGCAACGCAGTAGTTGCAATGTAGCTGGTATATCAGATTGTCTGAGTGTTCCTGTGGTGAGAACAATGTATTCAGCAATGCAGTAGAGTTTGTTTCATGATAGGTTTTTACCTGTATGACAGTTCAAAAATCATATGTTTAGATTTTGGGTTGCATCCACTTGTAAAGGATCACCGTTTTGTTATGTATGTTAAATTTTTTAATTACATCTTATATTTTACATTTAAAATAACGTTAACTTAAATTTTCTCATACTATTTCATTTCTTTTAATAATTTCCTTTTATCCAACTCGAAACAATATTTCAAACATAATTAAAAGTACTTATTCTTAGTTTTGAAACGTTATTGACTATGTGTAATATAGTGCATACATCAATATCTTTTAATACAGACATAAAATTTTCTTGGAAAAGAGAAAATACTTGTAATTTTATATATATATAAATATATAAATATATATATATATTATAATTATTATGAATATTTTAATTTATTTCGAAATATTTAACTTAATAAAATATTTGTATACGCTGCGTGGGCACATCATTGTAAAAAACTTATTTCCGTCATGTTCAACCACATGGTTTAGATTTGTCGGTCACCATTTTGAAGCTATTTTAGTCAGAGCTTTTGTGGAAGTGCTGTGAATAAAAATTATTTTTAAGTGGAATAAAACGATAAATAAGCTTTTTGTCTGACCTCAAATGAATATATACATAATATTGGAGAAAATTACTGTGGTTAACTATCACATTCATATATTACCATCTGTTTTCATTTCAGTGATCCAAAGAGATAGATGCTAGCTGTTGGCGTTGGGATATATTAGGGACTATTTCTAGTAACTTTTGGAGCTGTCATCCAAGTAAACTTAGGTCATGAATGACTTATAGTTTCAATGTAGCTGGTTTATCAGATTTTCTGTGAAGCAGTCATAATGACCTTTCATAGTGTATTCCATTTGTGAGAGTCTGCTGTTGAATGAAGTTGAAGGTTGGTGAATTTTGCAGGTACTGCATCTCAGTTTGTTACAAGAGTAGGAGCCTTTGACGTGATATTGATTGTTGTTGTTTGTGGCCGGGTCTGGCAATTTAGGGTGAACCATAATGTTGCAGAGATAAGTGTATTATTATTATTATCATTATCACAGTGTCTTACTACCCGTTCGGGCTATACACACTTACGCTAATGTGTAATGGTAGGGTGATTGCGGAAGGGGACCTACAGTTTAACGTGGAATCTGAACCACAGCGAAGGCCCGGCATTCCTCGACATTGCTTGTCAGGGTCTTCTTCCTCAGAACTTATACATTTGGCTCTGTTAGCTAGGATATAGGGTAGAGTGAGTTTCAAATGAAGTGGCTTTGGTGTTGACTGTAGTGTTTCTGTCATGAAGGTTAGTTCCAGATCCAAGAATATGGAATGGTGTTGTGAAATGTTTCAGACGAATCTGAGGGTGCTATGGTTATTTAACCTGTTCAGGAACTATTAGATTTTCAGAGTTTGTCTAATTCATGAAGATGTCGTCAATAAATCTCATCCAGCAAAGCGGTTGCAAGGGTTCGAATCGCAAAACAGTTGTCTCTAGTTTTCCCATCAAGAGGTTAGCGTAGTAGGGGCCATATGTGTACCCATTGTTGTTCCTTGAATTTGAAGGTAGTGTTTGTCCAGGAAGCGAAATTGTTATTTTCAAGTATGAGGCGATTTTTTTACAAGTACATGTACCTCATCAAGGCCTCTCCACCAAATCACACCCATTCTCTGTCTCCCACCCAAAATTCACCAATGTCTCTTACTGTGGGGCCCCCAATGAAGTATTTCAGCGCTGGTCGACTCATCTCAAACCCCTGGTCCAACATCTTCCCTCACACATAAAGGACATGAACGTTAGGTGAAGGCTACCACGCGTTTTAGCCAGCCAGTCATTTTGCAAGCCAAGTCAACACGGATATTTAGTACTTCATTTATTTGTTTATGGAATGTAAAAAATTTCTTCGGTAAAGCTTGTCCGTGTCTTGCCAACAGTAAGACGTTGTAAGCTCATGTTACACTTTATTTTGTACATCCTGCGAGGTTTCTATTGTAAGTTCTTGTAGCCTAATCAGACCTAAATGATTGAGTTTCATTTTAATTAACAAAACAATTAGTTTTCAAACTGTCCAGATCAATGTCTGTGTTTTGTTTCGAGTTGTTATGTTATGTGAAAGTTAGGTTGATTGTGATCCCAGCATATTTCAAATACAAATTTAGCTTTAAATTACCATATGCTACAAAAATCTAAATTTTTATGGATGTTTGTATTTTTATATCTCTGTCAATGTAATAAAATATATAAATTTTATCCTTTCAAGGAAATTACCCACACTCAGTGAACCAATGGCCAACAGGAACAAAACCAATATGAAACAATATACACACAGTAACTAGGGACACCTAAATATTGTGAGACATGTTTTTATAAACTTTTACTTAGAAAAAAAAATTCAAAATATAGCCAAAATTGAATATCTTTTTGAGAAATTGACTTGTTTTTATATGTGAATAATAGTCAATTATGTAAGTTTTATTAAAGTTAAAAATGTGTGTAGTTTTGATGTTATTTTATGTTAGAAGTTTTGTTTTTTTCCTGAAATTTCCATAAAAAAACAGTACCAAATGTACTGTTAAATTCTTTTATAAAGTAGTATTTCTATAACAAATCAAAGTTTCCAGTCCAATGTATTTTCCTCCACCAAAGACCTTTGTAAAAGAATAAGTAAACTGTGTTTGATCTGGCTTATTATGGCAGTCATATTGTGACCAAAAGCAAATATTTTAAATTTAAGAATAAGAAATGTGGCAGTAATTTTTCTATATTTAGCACAGTTGTCAGTAACCTCAAGTTTGGGAAACTTTTTATTAGGGATGTGCGAGACTCAAAAATTATTCGAAAAATAATAACTCGATCTCGCCTCAAACGTTAAAAAACGAATCTTGAAAATTCGATAAATTAAAAAAAAAAAAAAGCAGATAATGGCCCTAAAATTAATTATTATTTCCAATAATACCGTAGTAGCCCAAAAATAGACTGCATTCCCCCCCCCCCCCCCCAAAAAAAGCCTTTATTAAGAAATGTTAGGGTTATGAATATTGTTTTTCAATATCAAACTTTGACAATATAAGCTGTTACACTACAAAATTAAATTATAAATAAAAGAGTGTCCATTGTAACTATCTATCAATATTTTAATAATTGCATTTAAAATGTGTATGAGTTATATCCCAAGGATTTGAATGAACTCTTAAGACAATCTAAATCAAGCGCCAGCTCAAATGTCAAAAAGGAACTCTATAAACTATATATTTACTTTAATAAACATAATTTACATTTTTGTACTTTTAAAGGATGTTTTCTCGTCTCGTTCTTGTTTCTACATACTTTTTTAAATTCCCGTCTCAAGATCGTCTTGAATTGAGAAAATGGTTCTCGCACATCCCTGCTATTTATCTAATAAAAACCAATACTTTTATTTACTACAAATTGTGGTTTCCAACAATAAAATTTCAAATCTGAACAGAAAATTCAGGAAAGTTTGTATTCAAGGTATTATTACTTTGCTACTCATGAAAAGCAGATTAATTCAAAAACACCTGTTCATGGGGCCTGCCCTCTGGGTGTTTGTTCCACTCAATGATCTCCAATGGATGGTGGTTGCTGCTCACAGATGAGGCGCTCACAGTTGATCTCACCGAGCCATAACCAAAGTCCTGAGAGTAAAACATACGAGATGGTGAATTGTCCACAGCTCTGAATACAAAGATGACAAGGTCAGTAATAAAGCTATGATCCTTGATAGCAGTGACTTCATAGAGCCCTAAAAATTGGAACAACCCTTTATACTGTACGAAGTATGCATTTTTTTTATGGTGAGTTAGAAGGGGTATGTTAATAAGGGGTATGCAACTGACAAAAGTTTGGAAAACACTCCTCCAAAGTAAAGTTTTTCAAAATGTGGTCAAAAGACCAACACTAGTGAGTATTGTCAAACTTATCTCAACACTTTAACTGACTAATAAGAGGATCATGACGCATTCGGATATAATAAAAATAGGTCAGGAGCTTGGGCCCTAACGATCAATTTTCTTTAAGAGACAGCCATTACCTCTTTGTCCAGTGGCAGCAATGTAAAGTGTGAACTGTGTTCTTATTTTCATTGTAACAGCCATATTGTGTTCGTCTCTTTTATATGTTTCTATCCACCTTTCCTGTACCTTCTTCCAAATACATATACATAATATATTATTAAAAAATATGGGAGTACCGACGGCTTTTATCCTGAAATTTATATAATTAATTTAATTTTTTGGAAAACATTTAATTATAAGTAAAGAATGATATAATATAATTAATCAAACATTATATAATTACATATGCTTGTGTTATTGACACCTGAGGCCCGATCAAATTAACCTCTGAACAACAAATGTTAAGAAATATTTGAATAATCTGCCTGAACCAGGTTTTAAAGTCTTTGTGAGCATATTTTTCAAATATATTATTTGAGTGTATCAGAGTAATAAACTACAGTTTATTACTCTGATACACTCAAATAATAATGATAAAAAACAAATCACACCTGCTTATGCCTTGATTCATGATTCTATTGAGTGTTTGAAAAGTACTGACATCTTCAGGTGGCTCAGAAGTGGCACTCAGAGTATCCTCCTGGGCACTGATGCTGCTAGTGTTGGAGTGCGAGCGATTGTGGCTCTTCTTGACGCCGGCTCCACCCCTCTGGTAGTGGGATAGCTCTTCATCTAGTACTTCACACCTCTGCTCCAAGATGTTGTACTCTGCCAGCAGTTTCTGATATGCATCGCGATCCTGATCTTGCTCGTTGATCAGGAATGACTTCTCTTGCTCCAAACGAACCTTTAGGTTTTCTGTGGACATTTTCATATATTATTATTGATGCATATGGCAGAGCAAACAGTGATATTTTCAGGATTCATTTTAATTTAATATTGAGATTTGGTGTGCACTTTTTGAACTAACATTAGTACAGTGGCGTTACCACTTCTATGGTTTTAAATGACAACTAGCAGAAGCTAGCAGATGATATCAGTAATGCCAACATTGTCTGAAAGTAGCTTTTGTCAACATATTTGGAAATAATTATTATTTACTTAGTATTACTATTATTATCACTAAAAATATTAACAATCACTTTTAACAATACTTCCCCAAGGATTACAGTATAATTTTATTTTCCATAATCAAATTTAAGAAAAACAAGTATAGTAAATTCATTCTAGTTTTTCTTTTAACTCTTGTGGCAATTACAGGTTAAATAGTGTGAAATTTTACATTTAATGGTATAATATTCAGTTATTAATATTTTTATAACTGGCCTCGCATATCTTTAACATAAATAAATGGTTTGTGATAATAAAGAGGAAAAAAGATACAAAATGTTTGTGAAATAATATAAAGTTTAAATTTTGTAAACACGAGTATTAATACAATTCGCCCTCCAACCTGCAACAAGCTCCTTTACGTCATCAACTGGCAGCATAGCTTCTATCCAGTGGCCATATTTGTTTTCAGCATATAAGGCCACTTTTAACGTTCTCTTGCTTTTAATAATTAATTTGAATTAAACAGCAAAAGAAAACTTCAAAACTAAATAACCAATCAGCCGGTTATTTTCATAACCAAGATCTAACAATTTTAAATAGATATTATAACAGTGAATTATCGTATAAAATACAGTTAATAAAATCACGTGCGTGAGTCAACAAGTTGAAGAGAACAAAATATTTTATAATTGAGTACCTATTTAGGCGTGTCTATGCTACTGTTAATAATTTTATTATAAATTTGAATTATACAGTGTCTTTTTTTGATCATTAATTCAGCTACTTAGTAATCTGTGTGTTCTTTTGTGATTATTAGTTCATTGTGTGAGCGTGTTATCCTTGGAAAATAAACGGTTTTTAAATGATCTTAGAATAATGATTTATCTAATATAACATTAAAGCGTGTGATAAAAAAAATTAGCGAGTGTTTCTCAGTGATCGATACACATTATTCGAAAATTTAAGTGTATTAAGACTATTAAATAAATATTTTAACCTCAAGATTGTGTTGTGTTGCTCTAGGTTAAACCTCGAGCTTTAGGATTTTTATATTATTCCAAATAAATCTGTGAAGTGTAATAAAAAATACTTGCGAGTCTTTCTCCAGTGTTGATTAATAAAATACCAGGCTAAGACTTCAAGTGATAAGTTATTGTAGTTTTATTAGAGACTTTGTTATAACTGTTAAAGAGTAGTGAATTTAAAATAGATTTTTGTTGGTTAGGATAGCTTTTGATTTGTCATTGTCATTTATTTTATAGGCCTAAAAATATTTTACAGGATATTTATTTTTGTTTGTTAAATTATTTAAAGTTATTATAAATATGCCTACATATTAAAACAAAATAATATAACAGATTGTAAAGGCGAGCATCAGAGACAAGAGGACATCCTCAACGTTGCAGCAGTAATTAGACAAGAGATGATGGACGACTTCAATTCATTCAACGTGGCAGAAAAAACAGCAAGATACTTGAAACTCAGTGTTAACACTGTGAGACGGTAAGTTTTATTTACATAATTACAAGCTACATATCCATGAAGTCTCTTGTTTTAAGGATTGTAGTTCCAGTCATCCCTTGGTTGAAGTTCGTTCATGCTTTTTGTGCAATGAAAATTATATGGATACTGTACACAAGCTATCACTTATTAATCCCCCCCCAAACAAAATATTCCTACCATCTCATATATTTATTTTTATTACTAAAAAATTACGGCGCATTAATATAAATCAGCATCCTTCTAATGGCTGATTATCACAAGGAGTAATGGGACTGAACCAAGATAAGTATAATATAATAATAATATTTAGCACCACGTCTTACTACCCGTTCGGGTTATACGCTTAAGTACTAATTACGCTAATGGATTAGGAATTGGGAGGGTTGAATTTAGAGGAAGTGAACCCGCATTTGCGTGGAGGGAGAGTGGAAAAACCAAGATAAGGCTTAAGATTTTATACATAACCTTAAAATTTAAATTATAATATTCTTCAAAGACGTTGTAACAAGAACATTTTCATTACTTTATTAAACTTCATTGGGAGATGCTAACCCACTAATTCAATTTTATAGCCTAATTTACAACACTGTTGATCTTTAAACTTTGTATTTTTCCCTAATTTGTTGTATCCAGGTTTAGTTACAAAATTTTAATATGTTTTATGTGTATTTTAGACTTGTCGTCAAGCCATGTTTTGATTGAGTTGATGATGTTATATGATTTGATTGAAAATTTTTATATATGACATTTGGTTGCTCATTAAAAGCTAAATATAATCAATCTTTTGAATATTAACAGTCATTTAATTCATCTACCAATTTTAAAGCTATCTAATTCATTAAATTGAAAATCTATATATTTTGTTATTGCTATTCCTGAGTTTTCAATATAAGTCTTAACTTTAATTATTACCACACCTTACTTTGAACTACTTTAGAATGTTTTCTAAAATGTTATACGATGCCCCCAAGGCACTAGTTTCTTACCAATATCATTTCTTCGTATAAAATTGCAAACATTAAACGAACAATCTTACCAAACTTTTCTTGAACTAGCTAAATCACTTTACCCTATTTTGTTAAATGAAACCTTAGACTTCATCAATATCAAAGTTGACAACGTCATTTTCAGTGAATATCTAGTATTAAACCAAAACTTAATACCTTATCTAAAATTTTTTCATTCAAGCAGCTTCATTCCAAAATAAATCAATCATTAATGAACAATTACAACTATAAAATCAAATTCTTGTGAACACATTAACGCATAGACCTATACCTAAAAACATTAAAATCCTGTAACCCCAATCAAACGTAGATATTGAGAGAATGTTTTCTAAAATGTTATAATAGTGTTAAAAAGGTTTATGATAGTGGTTTTTTCCTATCATTTCACCAATGATACATTTTTCGGCCATGCCGGGAATATCAAGCCCAGGACCTTTAACTCGGTAGGCAGCACGCTACTGACTAAGCTAAGGTGTCTGAGTGAGTGAATGATATACTTTTTAATTTTTACGTACCCCTAAGATGTCTTCATGTACCCAGGGTACGCTTGCCTCAGATTGAATATCAATGGTCTAAAAGGTTATGAGTGCAATATACTGAATATCTGGTGACAAGGAGGCTTAGGTTCGAATCTCGGATGGGCGCATTGAAAGTATCTTTTCAGGTGCGATTTTTCACTGTGGTTTTTCCATGTTATCTCACGCTGATGTGGATTCATTTCCTCTAAATTATCCTCCCATCGCCTACCTCTGAGATTAGGTTAGTAATAAACTTGATATTGAACACTTTTTTTTTAACCTCAAATAAACCTTTGCTTAACATTTGGATTTTTACTTACTAATACCAAGATAAAGTATTGTAATTGTGAAAATGTTGAGCTTCGAGATTATGATGAATCTTTACGTTTTTATGTGTCCTCATGTCATTGGTCACAGATCTGAAAAAGTTTGATGGATTTTGTTCAAACTTGATATCTAGATTTTTTTAGGGCAATACCTCAGGGAAATTGTTTTTTATTTTGGCCCTAGTCCTCAAATTAAGGGTAGTTTACTGATAAGTGATTTTTTTAAATTACGAATTTATTGAAAATGGCTCTAGCGATTTGGTTCAAAATGTGTATCTGTTAATTTTTTTACCTTATAAATAATTATTTACATTTTTTTTAAATAATAAACTAATGACTGATTAAAAAAAATTATATTATTCTAAAATCACTTTAACAATTATTTTCGAAATTGGTCTTTGAAGATTATTTTACATGATGATAAATATTGTTTGTTGGTTTTTCTAAAATAAATTATTTAAGGGAAGTTTACTTAGGACAAATTTTAATAAATAGGAAATATTTAGCAAATGTCATTTAATTTTTAATTCAAAATGGGTACATGGGAATAATTTTTCATGATAAATAAGAATTTATTTATATTGTATATTTATATTGTATATTTATTTGTATATTATTTTGTATTTATATTTGTATTAACAAATAGTTATTAGTAAAAAGAAAAAAAATTATTAAAATTTATTTATTTAAAATAATAAAAACTAATATTGGATTAAATGCAAAATTAAAAAAAAAAAAAAATTGTTGAAAAAATCAATAATCAAATGGAAATTTTTAAAAAAATTTAAATATTGTGGAAAAAATTAATAATTAATACTAATAAAAACTAATATGGGATTAAATGCAAAATTTAAGAAAATTTCAATTTGTGGAAAAAATTAATAAGTAATACTACTACTAATAAAAACAAATAACTATTAGGGTGTAGTACTGGATTATAACTATTTTATGGGAGCTCACATGAGCATACTTGAAATGAAAAACTTGAGCTTACAAACAAACTCCTAATATCAATTTTTTATAAACAGTGGGTCTGACACCTTAGCTCAGTTAGTAGCATATCTGTCCACTGCATTAAGTGTCCCGGGTTTGATTCCTGGAATGGCCGAAAAAATTATTTTTGGTGAAATGTGGGCTTACCCTTTAAGTGTGAATAAATAATGGCCAGGGGCCAGGTGTCGTGTCTTCTAGATTTAAGTTGGTTTATAAGTTGTGTGCTGATATAATCAGTTAGTTCAGAAAGTGCATGTTAAATACCTCAAATAAATGAAAATTGTTAATAGTGTGGAAATACTGTAGAATAATCTTACCTTCTGCCCCAATCTGATTTGACTTGATCTTCTCGTTAAGGTCATTAAGCTGAGCCTTAAGCTGCGAGTTGTCCTCATTGAGCCGTTCCATCAATGCACGATTTTCTTTCTCTGCCCGCTCTTTCTCATTGAGTAGATCCATCTTCTCCTCCTGTTCCTGCTTCAAGGTGACGAGTATGTCTGCCAGCTCTGTCTCACGAGCCGCCAACAAAGTACTCAATTGTTTCAACTTGGTCTCCTGGCCCTTGCTCGAATCCAACCGGCTGCGGAGGTCTGCCACTTCCCCTGCTTGTGTTTTCAGCTGATTGTTTTCTTTAACCTGAAACAATGGACACTCAAATCTTTACTTTTTACCTCATTTACAAATAATGTTTAGTGTTTTATCCATACATTTCTACTCCATATCATTTGAGTAGCAACGATTTAGCCTGGTGCTATATTTCAAATAAAATAACTAAAAATGTGTTATTTCTGTTTATCTCAACTCTAATGCTAAAATATTAACCTTCAGTTTTCAATTCACGATTATTGCGCCTTAAAATTTCAGTTCAAATCTTTTAATTACATATAAACTCACATTCAAAATGTTATTTATTAAAGTTGGATCAAATCCAAATCTTGAGTCCTAGCCTCCAAATTACCATCAAATCCCAAATCTCAAATTTGAATCCAAAATGTTGAGAAAATTAAGATCATAAAAAGAAATATATATATAATAGAATAATATACAATAGAAGTAGTAACTAAATGTTAACATTCTTTCATGTAATCCTTTCATTATAACATTCATACATTTGGTTAAGTGTTAAGTTACTGGTCTGGGGTCTGGTTGTGTCCATCCCGTAATTGGTTCTGAGCCACTAAAATGCAGTATTAGAGCTCTAAAACAAAGTTAATATCTTTAAGGATTCAAAGTCCCATCCCTATTATTTATTTATACGCTAGACTAATATGAATATGGTTGAAAATAAAATAAATATGTAGAAAGTAGCAAAGTAACTTGAACAGAACGGGTATCAGAAGAACACAAAGGTCATGTTGAATAAATTTACGACTCCCCGGAACCAGGGTGAAGTGGTAGAATGAAAAATAACCCAATACTAAATATTGTTGTTTTGAGTGAATACCAACATTTTCATTTACTGAGATTTAGAGCTAGGAATAGAGCTATTGAAAATTGTGATTTTAAGATTGATTCTACAGTCATTCAATACCAGTAAGGTATTCAATTTTACATCCTTGAAAATAAAAAATAAATTTGCAAATGTAGAATAAGTGTGTCAAATAACCAAAAGAAATAAAAATGAAAGGGCAGAAAAAGGAAAAAATCTGCTCACCTACTAAAAACAACATAAATGTACAATATAACTTGAAAAATAAATAATTGAAAATGTATTTGTTTTACATGTTATTTATTTCTTTTGTGGACCTGAAGCTTTCTAGTAAGTGTGTACAAATTGACATCCTATCGTTTGCTACGGTTGAGGTCTTATTGAGATTTAGTACTGGTAGGTGGCATCACGTGATAAGAAATTCTCGGGGCATGCTGGATGATGATGAGCGAGTGAGAACTTGTCGTAGAGTTGACACACAATCCCAGTTCATGTTTTCCCAGGGAAGTGGTGGGTGTAAGGTCTGGAGTTGTAATGGCTTTCATGAGGACCAAGGTAGGGGAGCGGGGCGTGGATCTCTAGGACTGCTCTGGGAGGTGTGGGTAACTGAACAATTTTCTTTGGAAGGGTCTGGGCGATGATGCTCTAGGCGTGGACAGTATGACGAGATAATGGGAGGGGGGAACAGAGAATAGTTCTGAATAGCAGTGGTTTCAGGGGCAGGCTGGACTCTCTTGACTCCTCCTCAAGTTCCCTTGTATGAGAGCTTGTCATTGGAAGATTGGGGAACGAGGTGAGAGAGGAAGGTAGAAAAGAAGACCTGGGGATGTGTGGGTGAGGGAAGCAGCCACTGGCGCATACCCTAGAGGAGTCTTGGGAAGCATCAGAGGCTTGGCGCATACCCTAGAGGAGTCTTGGGAAGCATCAGAGGCTTGGCGCATACCCAAGAGGAGTCTTGGGAAGCATCAGAGGCTTGGCGCATACCCAAGAGGAGTCATGGGAAGCATCAGAGGCTTGGCGCATACCCAAGAAGAAGGGATATGAAGAATAGAATGTAGAAATCGATGAGTTGGTGGACTTGTTTTGATAGTAGAATCAATCTGTATTGAATTGAATCCGAATTCAAAATGAATTTACATTTAGGTGTGATTACCTCACATACAAAGACATAGCATAAGTGAGTATTAAAATTACAAATACATGTTACATTTTGATTACTTACTTTAAGGTCTAAATGGCTTGGCTATTTTATAGAACTTAATATACCTAACATATTTACATTTTAACCTAAGTCTGGATAGATGACATAAAACAGATATAACTGTGAAACAACCTAAAACTAATTCATAGAAATGGGGTTGCGGTTCTCAGTCCACAAACAAGGGTGAGTTGGGCCGGTCTCTGTGGCTCCACCCTGCCTTTAGTACCTCTTGTTTCCGCTAGTGGGATCCAGTCTTCAGTTTAAGAGTGGATCTGATCAGGGAGGTCATATTGGGTTGCGTCTCATTTAATATTTAAAAAATTAAACTTGATAACAATGTAAATTTGTAAACATGAAAGCAATGCTTATAAAGTATACATTTTTAGGTGGTACACTGACATTTACCCAAAAAATAAAGTAAGTAGCGTTGTAGGTAAGAGAAAACTTACCCCCCCCCCACCCACACACACACACACACACACACACACACACACACACACACACACACACACACACACACAGTGGTCATGACTCGGCTGAAGAGCCAGCCGATGCCCCCACCAACGTGCCCAGACCTACTGAGTAAGATCGTCTCAGTGCTTTTTCCGCAGCAGCCTGAATGCGACTACTATATCGAACAGGACAAGGAGGATACGATCCCACTGGTGACAGATGAAGAGCTGAAGAGGGCGTGCGCGAAAGTGGGAAACACGAAGGCCCCAGGGCTGGACGGTATCCCCAACGTCGCTCTCAAGGCAGCCATTAACGCAGTGCCAGGAATGTTCCTGGACATGTACAACACATGTCTCCAGGAGGGTACCTTCCCTCAAAAGTGGAAGCAGCAGAGACTGGTGCTCCTCCCCAAGGGGAAGAAACCGCCGGACGATCCTTCATCTTACCGTCCACTCTGCATGCTTGATACAGCTGGCAAAGTCCTGGAACGAATAATCCATGGGAGAATCGAGAAAGTAGCTGAGAAAAAACTATCAGAAAAGCAGTACGGTTTCCGCAAAGGGCGCTCCACGCTCGATGCCATTGATCTGGTGGTGAAACTCGCAAGGGATGCGATCTCCGGGGACAGATGGAAGAACGGAGAGAAGCAGTACTGTCTAGTAGCGACACTCGATGTCAAGAACGCCTTCAATTCAGCCAGGTGGGACTGCACCATGGGGGCGTTAGCGGAGATGGAGGTTCCAGGATACTTGCGGAAGATGGTAGCTAGCTACTTCTCCGACAGGGTCCTCAAGTACGACACGGAGTATGGTCCACAAGAGTATCGAGTAACTGGAGGAGTACCTCAGGGCTCGGTTCTTGGGCCTCTCTTGTGGAACATTATGTATGATGGACTCCTGAAGCTTGTACTACCAAGAGCAGTGACACCCGTGGCCTTCGCTGATGATGTCGCTCTTGTCATTGTAGGAAAACACCTGGAGGACATCAACAACCTCTTCGAGGTCGCATTCGCGAGGATTCACCGGTGGATGGAGTCGGTGGGCCTGAAGCTGGCAGAGCACAAAACCGAGGCAGTATTGATCACCAGCAGGAAGAAGCTTGAGACGATCTCACTGCAAGCGGGTAAACATGTGATTATGTCCCAGCCGTTCATTCGGTATTTGGGGGTGATGCTCGACTCGAGACTCAACTTTAAGCAGCAGGCGGAGCATGCCAGTGCCAAGGCGTCTGTGGTTGGGGCTGTTCTATCACGGCTCATGCCCAATGTGAGAGGCCCCAAACAGAAAAGGAGAGCACTCCTGTCATCAGTCGTCACTTCAGTCCTCACGTATGGTATTTCCATATGGGCCGATGCACTGACGGTTCAGGAGTCCTATCGTAAAGTGGCACCAGTCTACCGGCTGAGCGCGTTACGAATAGCAAGTGCGTTCCGCACAGTGTCAGAAGATGCCGTCTGCGTTATCGCCGGAGTGCTGCCGATTGGGATCTTGGCGGAAGAGCGGAAGACCCTGTATCGTCGCAAAGGTAAAACATCGCTGAGTGCAGAGGAATTGAAGAGGCAGGAGCGGCGAAGCAGTCTCAAACGCTGGCAGCGGCTGTGGGATGCCTCCACCAAGGGGAGATGGACTTACCGTTTGATTCCCAATGTGGATAGGTGGTATAACCGCAGCCACGGAGCTGTCAATTACTACCTGACACAGATGATCTCGGGACACGGGTGCTTCCGGACATACCTATACAAGTTTAAGTATGAGGATTCCCCGGAGTGCCCCACCTGTCGCGGAGTTGAGGAGAATGCCGAGCACGTGTTCTTCAAGTGTCCTCGGTATGACACCCAGCGTGAAAACCTGGAGGTCATAGTAGGAAAAGATATTACGCCGGAAAACTTAGGGGATATGATGCTGTCGTCAGAGGCAGCGTGGGAGGCGACAAGCACGTTTGTGAAGGAAATCCTCAAGGGCCTACGTCACGAAGAGCAGGAGAGGAGGAAAAAAGAATCGGAAGGAAGAATCCCAGGACATCCCTAATCCCGCCGCCAATACCTAGGTGAAAATGGGGAAGTAGTAGAGGCCAAATCACTGAAGGAAGAGCAGAACAACAGCTAATGCCTCCCCCGCGAAGTAATGCCTAGCGGCGGTTCCGTGGGGGAGTAATAGAGGCGAGGAGAAGAGGGTTAGGTTTTTTAGTCGGTAGGGGTTGGTCACACTAACATCTCGTGGCCAAACCGAGTCCGACACGCTGTGCGTAAATGCATTTTTCCCCCTCACAAAAAAAAACACACACACACACACACACCACACACACACACACACACACACACACACACACACACACACACACAACACACACCACCACACACACACACCACACACACACACACACACACACACACACACACCACACACACCACACACACACACACACACACACACACACACACACCACACACACACACACACACACACACACACACACACACACCACACACAACACACACACACACACACACACACACACACACACACACACACACACACACACACACACACACACACACACACACACACACACACACACACACACACACACACACACACACACACACACACACACACACACACACACACACACACACACACACACACACACACACACACACACACACACACACACACACACACACACACACACACACACACACACACACACACACACACACACACACACACACACACACACACACACACACACACACACACACACACACACACACACACACACACACACACACACACACACACACACACACACACACACACACACACACACACACACACACACACACACACACACACAACACACACACACACACACACACACACACACACACACACACACACACACACACACACACACACACACACACACACACACACACACACACACCACACACACACACACACAGTGTGGCCGTCAAATCATTTCTTTCAGGATAAAACCAAGCAACATATCACTCATATACTTTATTCACACTTTGATTCATTAAAAAAATATGATCACATTATCTTGTTTAGTCTTTACTCAGCTCATAAACTTCAAAGGTTTCTAAATTTCCCTCGATATTTTAATAGGGTCTGACCACTTTATATATATTTTTTGGTATTGTGAAACTCACCAGCTCCCCAATCTTCTGTTGTAGGGAAATTATCTTGTTCTCTAGTCCCTTGTTCAGCTTCTTGACGTGCTCTACTGACTTAGCCTCCTTCTTCATCTCCTTAAAGCGCCTGCGAGCCAGCCAGCGCCTCACAGCCGCCTGACAGATAACTATCTTCTTGCGTTTCTCCAGGCAGTGCCTGCGGGCTAGCCACCCACGCACGTGCTTCTGGATAGTAGTCGCCTGAAGGACAACAAACAGTGTACTGTAACTAAACAGTAGAGTGGACGGGATCCTGAACCCTCGGGAGAATGTCCATTAGTCCATCCCGAGTTGGGCAGGAAAGACCCTTTCCCAGCAAGGGTTTGGGCGGAAAATAAATCCCACTTATTGTTCCAGCAGGTACTACTGGCTCAATCTCTATTGGAGGCATTCATCTTCTTTGTTCTGTAATGGGGGAGGGGGTATTTTACTGCCTGTGGTGAGACAATGTGCTCTGTCTATCAACAGTTATTTGTTAGGTTCAGCAAGAGAGAGAGAGCTTGAAATATTTAGAGAAGGACAGAGATATATTATACTCCACCATCTTTTGGGGCATAGAAATAGAGGGGAGGAAATAGCTTGCCAAGGTCAACTATTTATGAGAATAAGCCTGTCTGTTGTTAGCAACCAAAGATTAGAGATTACAGGGGTGTTAAACAAAGAACCTTGAAGGGGTGTCAAACATAGAGAACATTAAAGAGGCTTTAACAAAGAAGAGTTTCAAAGGGTTTCATACCAAAATAATATTCAAGGGGTTTAAAACTTAGATAATCTTTAAGGGGTTTTAGACCTAAAGAATATTAAGATGTTTCAAACTAGAAGACATTTAGAGGTGTTTAAAATAAGAATATTTAAGGGGTTTCAAATGTAGATAACCTTTAAGGGGTTTTAGACCTTAAGAATATTTAAGGTGTTTCAAACCTAGATAGCCTTTAAGAGGTGTTAAAATAGAGAACATTTAAGAAGGTTTTTATTTTTTGCATTCTTCCAATAGGTAGTTAAATATAAAACACCATTTTCAAAAGAGATTAACTAATAAATATAATATATTAAAATTAATTTTTCACTTTGTATTATTAATTATTTGTTCAAAACTTAGCAATTTGTTTCAATATAAAATGCTATTCACACACTCTTATTTATATTATTTTTTATAATATAATTTGTATTATATTTAATAATGTCAAAGATTTTATAAATATTACTGTATTAGTCTAAAAACAATATCTATTTTTAATCTAGAATTAATCTAAAGCATTTTTTTATAATTTCCCGTTCCTGTCTCGATCCCAAAATTTTGACTCATTTCCTGCCCTGTTCCTGTCCTGATATAAAAATGTCATTCCCGCCCATCCCTATAAACAGGCATATTATTCCCTGGGCCATGCAAATGTTAACATCAGAAACATTGGTGACTGCATCATGTCATCAAACAAACAATTGTCTATCGCACATTGAAGATATTCACAAGGAAAACAATATTAAGTGCTATAAATATTAAATACTACAAAAATAAAATTGCTGAAGAAAGTATTTTGTTATATTTGGGAGAAAGAACAGGAAAGATGGATAGAAATATTATATGAACGGGAATGAAGTAAATGAAATATTTAAAATTACAAATGAACTTTTTATAATCTTTTGAAGAGGTCAATAAACATTATTTATTGTCCTATATCAGTAACAAAGTGACTAGAGCAGTCTTGTTACCATTGTTGACGATATATAGTTTACTGTCATTTATAATATTTATGAAAAATATTATTTGGTCTTCATATTTACAGAAGTTATCATTATCTTGCCACAATGTACTTCACAAACAAACATAACAAAAACTGCACTTCGTTAGATTTGAGCCATCAGAATAAATGAGAAATATATTGAAAACTGTAATATTGAGGTTATAAAATATTTTAAAAACTAATTAAATCAAAGTTTTACACAAATGTCAAATCAGACAAGCTATTCTTAAACATTTATCTAATCTTATCTTGTTGTTCACACTTGTGTTTTCTAGTGACCCTTCCCCAACCATCTTTCCCAGTCTTGATGGCATATTAATTCATAATTAGATTAATAATCACTAACACGCTGTCATCAATCATCTAAATTGTTCCAATAGAAGAAAGGAACTGTTTGAAATGATTCAGTCAGATAGGATAGTTATATTACATTTTGTGATAACTTAATTTATCATTTTAAGACAAAATATATATTTGTTACATTTGAAATATGAATTTTGTAAATTATATTTTAAATTTAAATTGTTGATGATGAGTATAATATTTTTACCCAACATTATATTATTTTTTAAATATATGAACATTTGATTCAAATTCAGGAATATCTCTTATCATTCATTTGATTTCGCTTCAAATTGAAAAAGTGGACTTCACACACTCCTATTGCTTAAACACAATGTACTTTTTATTTATTATTTTGTTTTGAAGTTTAATTAAAGATTAACAGACTATGCTCATGTGGAAATAAAACGGAGAAAATGTAACTCGTGCTTCAAGTTAGAAACAGACAGAAAGCTGATAACATTATCAGATGTGCATCAGCTTAATAAGTACAACCACTATCTTGTATAAAGTGTGGGATAGATGGCATTGAGTTGTAAGTTGAGGAAATATTGTATTTAAAATTAGGATGTAAAGCCCAATTGAATAATAAAGTTTTAACACAAATATAAATTAATCTAACCTGAATTAAATTTATTAAAGCACTTCACAATCAAATTAAAAAGATTTAATTTTATGTTGTGCAAATATATCTTATCAAATACTAAATTTATTTGTAGTTTTAATTGAATTAAAAACTTTTCGCTTATGCCAAGATAGTATTTTATAAAATAGCTTCACAATAGTATTCTTGTTGGAGTTTATTAAAGTAAAGTGAGTATTTATAACAACAATATCCCCCTCACCCCCACTAAGTCAAAGAATCCCAATGTTAATTAGTTGTTTATAACTATATATTTCTTACAAACCTAATTTGTTTGGTTTAAGATGTCTCGAATATAACTTGCTGATATTCACCTTGTGGTTGTACAACATGGCCTTGTATCGTCTTCTTGCCAGCATGCCCCGCGCATGTGCTTGGATGCCCTGGATACACCTGCGTGTGCGAGTGAACTGGACGCGCTTCAGCCAGCCACGCACATGCCTTTGGATGGTAGTGGCCGCACGCTTTTGACGCATGTGGTAGACACGTCTGACAACATTATACACAGTTATTGAACATCCATAAGGGTTTGAAACACAGAGCACATAGATATCATAGCCAATAATATGGCTCGTTATGAAGACACATTTGGATTTTAAGAAAGCAGAATAAATTGGAACATAACGTACACAACACGATAAGCAAATATAAAAACCATTAATACTGTTTAAGAAACAAGGACATATACATGTTAAACGAGAGCAGACTTTTAAAATAGAATTAGTATATAATAGTAAACATTTTAAAAGAAGGGAAGCAGTATGGTGGCCAAAATAAATTAAATAAGCAGGTGGGGGTAGAGAAATAGACAATGAAAATGGAGGCTATTCAGAAGGGTAGAGAAGAGTGCTTGTATGGAAAGGAGGTGCAGTCAAAAATGGCTTGAAAGGATGAAAAACAACATTTCTGTAAAAAAAACAAGCACTTTGGGTCAGTTTCGAGTATGCGAGTATACACCCAACTCTGCTTGAGAGCGCTACAGTACAATCCAGTTTTCATTGGAAGTTACTAGATCTACTTTCAAATATTCATACGTCAGGATATGTTATCTGGAGCTATCACTTTATACATATCAATAGCCATTAAATAACACTAGTTTTTAAAAATCCATTATCATTTCCAAACTGTGACCTGGGTCAGTTTTTTATTCAAGTCATATTTTCCACTATCGACTGGCTAGGCCCATCATAGCTTCATTTGCCTTATAATCTAAAGACTGACAGCCACAACTTCCAGTCCCTGGTCGTTAATTTATCAATGTTAAAGGCTAAACTCATCTTTTCAACAATGATCAATTTTCGGCCATGTCAGGAATTGAACCCGGCACACTTAGCTCAGTAGGCAGACACGCTACTGACTGAGCTAAGGTGTCAGATTCATAAATAACACTAATATTTTAGTAAAATGTTATCAATTTTAGCCACGAAAAATAAGTATTTTCTAAGAGGCTCAGTTTATGAAAATTGACTGTACCCTCTCTCTCCTCCCCTCCTCTCCCCTCCAACTGTTTCAAGTTATGTTAATGGCTGAAGAGAGAGGTGGGAGCACGATGGCAAGCTTCAAGCAACTAAGAAATGTATTTTAATTAACTAGTCTCAGGTCATGGATTATATAAGACTAAATAGTTATTAATTAAAATATCTTATATATAGCCTGCCCTTACCTCCTTGCAAGAAAGCCCCTGGCATAGCGCTGAATAGATTTGATGGATTGAAGCATACGTAAGTAGCGCTTACGACAAATAAACATGCGGATCTGTTTCTGGATGATGATGCAACATTGCTTTAGTTTGTCTGCGCGCAGCTTCTCTAGGTAAGCTACCTGACCTGCACGGAAGAAAATCTTTGTCTTGCCAAACTGGTACTTGTCGTTCTCCTGCATAGCGAAACACACACATGTTGGCAACATTGATGAGTCTTAGCAAGTTTTTTTTTGTTAAAGCAAGATTAATCTGACCATTTATATAAACCATTAAAAATTAAATTTAAAACACTTTTAATGTTTTTTCCAAGATGGTGTGTATAATATACTAACCTTTATGATATTACCGAGTATTCTATCACATGTCGCCTTCATATTGTTCCTCATAATGTCCTTATATTTACACAGGACCCTATATCTGTGAAAGAAGTCTGAATACGTCCATCTGTAAAATCAAACCTCCAAATATATATTTGATATTTAAAAAGATGAGAAACACATTTTTTTCTTCAATATGCATTTACTATTAATTAACACAATACTAACTGAAAAGCAATGTCCACCCTTCTTCCCCCAAAAATTTAATATTCTAAACGAATAGTTTGTGCAGAATGTTACACTCCTTCCTGAAGAGTTCTAAAAGAACCAAACCTAGGTGGAGAGTGGAGAAAATGAGCCTTAATGATCAATCTTCTTTTAGAGGCAGCTTTTAGATCCATTTGTCCTTTGGCAGTCATGTAAAGTGTTCCTGTTCTTTCAAGGATAATATGCAGCGGTACCTCAAAGTGAGAAGGGAGCCCTCTATGTAACAGCATTAGCCCCTTTTTGCCCAAGTCCAACTAGGCACAGTTGAGTACGAGAGGCAACATGATGCCCATCTCAAGTTATCGGAGGCTGTAATTCAATGGAAGCTACACTAGTCTTTGACTGAGCCTGATCATAGGACAAACCCTGGGAAGTTCAGTGGTAGAGCATTAAGGCACTAAGCCAATGTCCCAGGTTCGATGTTATGGTTCATGTTCGTGTACTTGGGTTTACCCGCAGTTAAATGAGATGTTCAGTGTATTCTCAAATTTTTACTGTGCAGTTTCTTGATCTTTTATTAATATGATAAAACATGTCAATGGCAGGAAGGAGATTTTAGGAGTGGAATATACTTATCCCAAATGGTTTTAAAAGTGAGTAAAGGGGTGGGGAAAGAGGTATTATCAACTGCAAGATGAAGAAGGAAAAGGACGGCCAGTCAATATTTTCACAAGGTAGCAAAACTTTTAACTCTGGGTCTGTGTGAGACAGCCAACCAAACAAATATTTAACCAAATTATAAACATCCACAAAACCGGTATTTTGACCTCGAATCGAATCCCAAATTGAAGCGAATCTTATTTGAGAATCTTGAATAATTATCAAATAAAATCCTAGTTTTTTTATTACTGCGTCTTACTACCTGTTCAGGTTATATGCATATATGATAATTACTCCAATGGGGTAGGAAGTAGGAAGCATTTTAGAGGTAATCTACCTGCATTTGCGTGGAAGGAGAGTGGGAAACCATTTAAAGAAAACCACCCTTAGTAGACCCGACCGAGATTCAAACCCTGATCTCCCCATCCTCAGCAAGCTATATGCTAAAATTATTATGTTTGACAAAAAAAATAATTAAAAAAAGACCATGAGATTAGTTTTGGAACCAGGCCCCATAAATGAAGGTCTTTCAACATGTTGATGTAACGTTCACCTTGTCAGTGTTAAGCGGTAGACACCATCTGTTGCTTCGTAATATCCAAGGATGTAACTATAGGCTATACAAAGGTTTCATAAAGGCTTTATTGGGGGAAAGAACGTGGCTTATTCTCCAGTGAATATGGTAATAATTAATAAAAATTTACTTTACCTCACAAGAATAGTTATTAAAAATATATTAACATATTTTAGGCACATTATGGGATTTGCAATGTCCTTTTAAGTTTAGTGAATTTTTTCTAGTTTGGTTTGATTTGAACAATCGAATCGAATAATATAACATTCAAATTGATATTGAAATGATATAAACTTGGCAGACCCCTACCGACCTTGAAGGGAAGCCAGCAGCACTGATCCTGATGGTCTCGAGTACACCGCACGCCCTGAGTTGTTGGACAGCTCGCATCGGGTTGTATTCAAAGGCCTGCTTTTCATCGTTGGGCTTGATGCAGCGCACATAATGGGGGGTTGTAGCGTTGAGTGTCCCCATCAACATGTTTAGTGAGTCTCGAAACTGAGAGCCCACCTTTAATAAGCAAATATACGATTGTGTTAGTTGTGAAATTTTCCTCTTGTTTTATTGTGTGTGCCTTACAATCATGGATTAAGAGGAATGAGCCTGGTGTTGAAAACTGACCTAGTGCAGTTGGTTATTTGACAAACTTCTCCCTGTGAGGTTTCTTTCTTTAAGATCTAATAAAGTATTTTTAGCATATATTAAATAGTATGTGTAGGAAACTAGAATTAGGTTTTTATTTTTAGGATATATACACTGTAGTAAGTGTATAGCCTGAAAGAGTATATTTTGTAGCACCACGTCTTATACTACCTGTTCAGGTTATAAGCTTACTATAGAGGGTGTATCCTCAAAATAAGAACTCATTTCTAGTTTCCTACACATATTTTTAATTTACATTATGAAAATTTATAGATGTTATAAAAAATGTAGCTGTATTTGTAGTTAATTTGAATTTCCAAAGTGTTTTGTTACACCATTTGATGTAAGTAAGGTTTGGACACCCTCAAATTGTGAACTTGTTGTATGGGACTGTACCTGTGTTGTGCTGTGGCTGGTAATGGATGACTTATCTTCTTTCTAATTATCAAGATGTTTGTAAAATGTGCGGTTAGGATGTACTTTTTTACTATAAGACTATTATATATATTTTAGCACCGCGTCTTACTACCCGTTCGGGTTATACGCTTAAGTACTAATTACTCTAATGAATTAGGAATTGGGAAGGTTGAATTTAGAGGAAGTGAACCCACATTTGCGTGGAGGGAGAGTGGAAAACCATTTAGGAAAATATAATACTATTATTGCTATTGCAATTTAAAATATGTTCTATTTTATTTTTAAACATAAAACTCTTTATTTAAATTCCAAACAGTTTCATTAATTATAATGATTGATGATTTTTATATAGATGAATAAATATGTTATTTTAAAACCTAATTGAGTCATGCTGTGCTCGGCTGGACTCGACACTTAAAAGCCTTATGAGAAGCTCACTCGAGTTGAGCTAGAGACTGAATGTAAAAATTTGAGCTGTAGACCCCTACAAATCAGCTCAAGAGCATTTGATAAAGTGTAGTAACGATAAAGGTTCTTCAGTGCAACTGGTTGGATGAAAATCCTGACCTATTATATTAATATAGTCTCTTTTAGAAAGAACAGTCAGAAAAACATAGTTTTATTTGTATTTATATGGCAACATGTTTAAACAAATGATTTTCATGCTTGAATCATGGGATGTATACAACCTCATGGATAATGAGATGTAAACAACCTCATGGATAATGAGAGGTAAACGACCTCATGGATAATGAGAGGTAAATTACCTCATGGATAATGAGAGGTAAATGACCTCATGGATAATGAGAGGTAAATGACCTCATGGATAATGAGAGGTAAATGACCTCATGGATAATGAGAGGTAAATGACCTCATGGATAATGAGAGGTAAATGACCTAATGAATGATGGGATGTAGATTACCTCATGAATGATGGGATGTAGATTACCTCATGGTTGATGGAATTTAAATAATCTCACCGTTTTTTTGTGCTGTTTTGATGATGAAACTGGTGATGGTTTCGCTGCAGACACTTTAACTTTGGCCGAAGGGACCTTCAGATTCTTAATTTCACCTTCTTTGAATAGTTTCCTGATTAGTTTATTCTGAAATGAGATATAACATTGTTTAGTTTTGGATCATCTTTAGGACTAGAAATATGGACAATTTAGAGTGATAATGGCCCTTATACTGTGATGCCTTTAAATAGTAATAATTATTATAACAAGTCTTCTATGATGACGACATGTTTCGGTGATGTTACACCATCTTCGGGTCTTATTTGTAATAAAGATGATTTATTTTGTCCAAACTATTGGAAAGTTTGTGAATCTTTGAGATGTTATATGGAAGAATCTTTCTGTGGGATCACAAAAAAGATTCTTCCAATCAATTAACAAATCAATCAAAATATTTAAAGGCAATATTAGGTTTTTATTTTACTAAAAATTAAAATAAACTAAATACTCGCTGTATAAAGAATGCTGAATTAATTTGTGTTTATGTTTCAGAACTTGTTTGGACTTTTATAGCTTGATTTACCTTCCGAGGAACATTTTGAGCCCCTTTTAGAAGATACAAATATTTTGTGGTCAACAATGATGATATCTTACTATCTTTAAAGTGTTATTTTAAAGGTATTGACAGTATCTATCAGAAGTGACATATAGTGATCAAATGACTTTACATATTAATATATTATAGTGGATTTAATAGTTTTTCCTAGCTGTCAGATTTGTCCATTTGTAATAAAATTGGGGTATATGTGTTCCTATAATTACACTTAGAGGTATTGATATTTCATTTTCTTATTCTATTTTATTAGTAAATAAACTAATACTGGCGATTATTTGACCCGCATGGTTGCAATAGTCTGGAATATCAGTAATGATATCACGATTGAACCCTGGTTGGGTGACTTAAGGGTGATTTTTACTAGATCTATCACTTTCTTCACACAAATGGGTAGTATGTTTTCTTTAAACGATACCCTTCTTATCTCTACTTCATTTGTGTGATTAAATGTAGATAGTCCAAAGGTGTAGTAGAAAACAGTGCATAAAAAAAGTATATAAGTAATACACGCAGTCTTCATAAATACACAATTTGATTACTCTCAGTTTATCAGGTAGAGTCTAGTGCTCTAGATAAAATACAAGAACTTGGGGATTTAAAATCATTAAAAATAACTCCCGTGTTCAAACTCACTTGTCCATTTTTTAACACATTTATCTGGTCCTCCATGACGGTGTCTCTGTTCTTTTCAAGGAAACCATTACTCTGGTACGTTACATTGTCAGCAAAATGATGGATCAAGAAAGCAGTGGTTCCAAACCTTGGTTTCGCAAAGTGTTTCCATTTTGTGCACTTGCTGTAAAGTTTCTCTACCCAGGAACTATCCGTGCCTTTTGGCATCTGGAGAATAAAATAACCAAAAAGTGAGTTAACAACAGTTAGAAAGCAATTTTTTAAATATATAGCTGCCAATTTATTATTGTGATTTTTTTTAGTAAAAAAAAAGAATGTTTTTGAAAAATTAGAATCATGTGATCAGAAGATGAAAGTGTGAACACATGAACAAAGATAGAGATAAGTTTATTTTTTTTATCAAGGTCTAACCTAACAAGCCTTTCCTTCCATATCACTTAATTTACATTATTTCACAGCATTTTCACACTGTTGTCATACATTTCTAAGTTATTAGCAATTATAATCTTTTAAGCATTAGGGGCTTTGAAACAAATATCAGTTTCAACTTGACTAGAAAAAAAAATCTGGCTTTGACAGCTACAAAGCTTTGTCAGTAAAATATTGACAGCTAAAATGCCCAATTTATGTTGAATTATTGCCATTTTGAGCTGTTATATATGCTAAAAATTACATATGGAAAAAATCTAAGGTAAGTGAATTGCATGTTATGACAATTCATTTGTCAGAATAAAACCAAATATTACAAATAATTGTGGAATAAAACATTTTACAAGTAATTTTAGTGCATACAATTATAATAGTAGCCTTAATATAATATTTTTTCAAGCATAAAACAAAAGAATTTTTTTTTTTTAAACATTTGTTTTGACTTCGAATATTTAATATATTCAATTCGAGTTTATGTATGGGGCTATTGAGCATGAATAATAATTTTAATTTGAAAAACTCGGATATTATCAAAATTAGGCTAGAAATAGACTAAACACGACCAAGCAATCCCTTAAAAATGGTCTATAAATAATATCTCAATAGACACTTACACGACATTCTTCATCTAAGAGATCCAATATGCCCAGCTTCGTCTCTATAAGATCTATACATGGCTGGTTGTCATAAAAGTCTATCAATTTCCACTCAATCTCTTCCTTGAGATATTCCTCCTGCTCCAACTTGAACACATGCTGGAACAAGAACCAAACATGAGACAGGTCATCAAGAAACAATACACATCTCAATCAACTGACAAGATGACCCCACTGTTTTAATTAAATATAATGTTTTCAAGCTTGAGCCATGCTGAAAAAATAACTTCTGACGTTTCAGTTGTGGTTACAACAGTCAACATCTGGGATAGAGTAAGAAACAAGATCGAATATCTAAATTTAAATTAATCTGTCCACAAATCTCGAATATAAATCTTCATATTATTATAAATAGAACTAGAAAACATGAACTCTTGTTTTGATCACATTAATTTTTAGTTGCTATTTAAAATAGTACTAACCAAAATACTTTTCTTTTGTTATAATTTAGTGATGGTATTTTTTAAAGTATATTCAAGATTTTAGGATTCAAGAAAATATCAAATTAAAAATTAAAAATGTATTATTTCTTTTCTAATTTTGAATTGAAATTTGTTTTCTAGCTCTTATTAGTGCTTTTGTCTAGAGTAATGTTAGGACAAAATTAACAACTAAACTCCAGACCATTAATTTACCACTTAAATAAATGTATAACTGTTTTAATGAGCAAATTAGAAACAATTAAAAACAATGTGTTATTATTTCTATTGTTTATCTGTCTTGAGCATTCCACCTTAACGCACGCGGAGGTCTCTTTTTTCAAGCACTGTGTCTTACTACTCGTTAAGGTTATATGCTAATTTTAAAAATAAGTAGCCCCTGTGCACCAACATGTGCACCTGGAAGCCAGAATTTTAAATTAAAGCAATGAAAAGCGTTGCCAGGGTTAACCATGCAATCCACCAGGTACTTCTGCTAGTAATTAATACAATATGCTTACCATATTTTCTACATTTTAAATTCAAGATTTGTATTCCTAATCATGATATATCACACGGGTATAAAACTGAACTTTTACAATTAATGAAGCAATTAGCTAAGTCAGAATTATAACATTTCTGACTTTACTGTGTTAATATTCACCCAAATTTATTTCCCCTAACTACATACATTTATAATAGATTTCTTCTGTTTTAACTGTTACATGCAGCATAATTCATTCAAAGCTTCGCAATATAATATGTTTATATTATTTGAATCATACCATCGTACACAAGCATGTATACACTGCATTACAAAGAATTAAATACATTTACAGTGAAACCTTGGATTGCGAGTAAAATGGTCTGCGAGTGTTTTGTAAGACGAGCAAAAATTTTCAATAAATTTTAACTTGATAAACGAGCGATATCTTGCAATAAGAGTAGTACTATGGTTACGCTTTGTCTGCCGAGCAGTGTCATTGGATAGGTTCTTTGTTAAAGTCGCACAAAAAGAAAAATATTCCAGTGATACACCATATAGCGGTGATTCCGTTAATGACAGTGAAAGTTGTTCTAAACAATAACACACCTCCTCCTCCTATCTCTCTCGTCCACTTCCCACCAGCCACCATTAAATTTAATAAATAAATTTGATTACAGTAGAGTTACATTTAAATAACGAAAATAAAAAAGGTATTAATCATTTTTAGATTAAATATTTTTGGGTTGTGGAACGAATCATCTGAGTTTCCATTATTTCTTATGGGGGAAATTCGCTTTGATATACGAGTGCTTTGAATTACGAACACGTTTACGAAACGAATTATGCTCGCAATCCAAGGTTTTACTGTATCTTAAGAGAATTTGTTTTCATTGAATGTTAAAAGTTTGCGAGGCATTATTAAAATATTATTTCAAAGTTATTTATCTCCAAGACCTTAACTTACTATTTAGATGTGTATTATTTTCCAAGTTTGTGGGAATTTTACAGTTCATTTAGAAAACAAAATAACTAGGGGTCTGCAAGTACAAACATTTTGAGTTTGAGCCCTTAAACTAGTACTTTTGAGGCTTGAAATATTCTAGCTTGTTATATAATAGGCCAGGCATCAGAATTCAGCAACAATCTGAGGAAATCTGCAACATATTTATTTTAGGTCTTACGAGGTCTTGGAAAGATGACGGCGAAATGAAGATTTTTGCAAATATCGTGTTAAATGTTAATTTAATGGTAAAAATAGTTATCTATTAGTCCCAATAAAACTCCCAGGCTCCCATCAGATATTCCAAATTTTACATCAAGAACCACATAATTTTGACAACTAAAATGTAAACAGTGCATTTGTGCATGTTTCAAGGTCAAACAAATTTAATACAAAAATATATCAATAAAATATTTATTTATTTGTACAAGTTATAACTTTTACATTAATTATGAGTTTTCATCATGGCTTTTCTTATCCCGCTCACAGGCAAATTATAACTTACGAAGAGAAATAGAAGTGAAACATTTCCCAACTTGCACAGCAAAGTGTCATCCAGCTTCCCGAGTACAACCCTTCCTCTCCAGGATAGGCGGTGGTCGACAAAGAATTGACCAAACTTTAGATATTGCATGTCTGCAATCCAAACCACTATATCCAAGGCTTCGGTTGATCTTACACGTGTTTGTTACGGGAAAAATGATTGTGTTTAGCTGTCACATGTACAAAATCAACCGAGTATATTCAACAAATAAAGAACTATACTGCAGAAAATGTACTGATCGGTGAGTCAATGCCAGCAGCTATGTCTTGAGAGAAATTATAATCAAACGATAATAAAAACCTGCTCATCTCCATACTATGTGAGAAGCTCTATATCGAGAAATTTATTATGAAAAAAGCTGACTCACAAATTGTTAATAGTTGGCAAAGACAGACCCTTTGGTACTATGGTCAGAGTTATCTTCACCTCGATCCAATATTTATTTCTTGAAACAGAGCAAAGGGAAAACAGATAGCCCAGTGTATGGTTCTAACAACATCTAATTTCCAAAAGAAGTAAAGGACAACATTTTGTTCCTACACATATTTAGTGGCTGCGACACAACTTCTTTGTTTTTCAGACAGGGCAAAATAAAATTTGTGAAACTTTTAAACAAAAACAATAAATTAGAGGGAGAGGTGCAAACATATCAGGATGGTCATCCAGACAATATAAACATGATTGTAACCCTGTCCAGAGCCAAGATCAGTGAACACTCTGTGGACAGATTAGTGTTTGAAGTAGTTTGTGAAACCATTGTTAGAGAATAGTTTCAACCCCACATCTCTATCCCCTACTCAGAAAGCTGTACATCAATATTCCTTAAGAACATACTAACAAATTCAAACATGCTAGAGAAACAATAAGAATCCTCTAGATTGGGGTTGGAAAAACTCCAAGCACGACCTGATTCCTTTAATCACAAGCAGCTTGCATTTGTAGGAAAGTTGGTATCCAACGTTCCACCATTTGTTTCCATTGCCAGGGGCAATCGCGTACAAACATCGCAAACAAAGAGTACACAGAAAAGCACAACGTAGAAATGTATGTACAGTTGGATCACTTCACTTGATTTATGAAGAAACAGATCTATCAGAATATAAAAAATTAAGAGATTGATAGCTAAGAAGACATTTATCAACCCTCAAATTACAAGCATATAAAATTTAATTGAAACATTGTAGTAGATTACAGGGGAAACCACATGAAAAAAACATGCCATATACACACCGCATGCTTGTGTGAAAACTAGTAAGAATGTGTCAAATATATTTATTTAGAGTTTAAAACACTAATGTTTGGGGGAAACGATTATGAAAGCTCACAATTACCGTAAAGGTTCTATATTATACAAATAAATACGTTTTAGAAACATTTTTCTATTAAATAATCATTTTTAGAGCTTAAAACATAAAAACAAATTTAATGATTACATTTTAGTTGTCAATATTATAGTATCTGACATAAAAATTGAAATATAAGATGGAAGCCCCAGCCCCTTTGTTGTGTAAAGTTTTGTGTAAAGTTATGTGAAAATTGCTGGCTTCTCGCGGCTTTAGCCCCAAAAGTTTTAATTTAAGAAAAATGTGCTTATAACCTTCTTTATATAGAATTTTATTTGCAATGAAATAGGCGAAAACAATTTTTACTGTAAACTTAACATTTAACAAGATATTTGCAAATATCCTAATTTTTCCACCATCTTGGGAAGATGAAGCTGAACACAGACCTCACAGGAGAGGGAAAACTTAGTATGTTCATTACAAACCTAGAGTAAGGCAATTAAAACACTTGGCAGACTTTCTCAAATAATTTCCAAATTGGGGTTTTATTTATGCAATGACGCCTGTTGTATGATATATTATGTGTCTGGTGACGCTATTCTCTAGTCATAGGGATGTTTTTATAATGTGCACTTAGCTTGGAGCTATTATCACTGTAAAAATATTAATGCTATTGTATTATCAAATATGTTTAAATTTATTTTGAAAATTTCAGACTTATTTTATTTAAATTAAAAAAATAAAATAAAGTATTCATTTGATTTTTATTTATGTTTAAATATATATAACCCGCCTCGGTGGCGTAGTTGGCTAACGCGCGAGTCGTGTTTAGCCAGACCACCGAGGACGGGGAGATCGAGGTTCGAATCTCGGTCGGGTGAACTGGGGGTGGTTTTTCCTAAATGGTTTTCCACTCTCCCTCCACGCAAATGCGGGTTCACTTCCTCTAAATTCAACCTTCCCAATTCCTAATTCATTAGTGTAATTAGTACATAAGCGTATAACCCGAACGGGTAGTAAGACGCGGTGCTAAAAAAAAAAAATATATATATATATATATACAGTAACCTTCTTAGGTGCCCACATGGTCTAAGGCGCTACTCTCACAGTAGACTAGACTGCCGATGATGGGGAGATGGAGGTTCAAATCTCGGTCAGGTGTACTAAATGTTTTATTTTCTAAGATGGTTACCAATCTCCCTCCATACAAATGCGGGAAAAATTTCTCTAAATATAATCTTCCTAATCCCTAAAACCATTAGTATATTTAGTACATAAGCGTATAGCATAAACAAGCGGTGAGATGCGGTGCTGAAAAATAATATACATATATAAAATGAATTCACACTTGAGCTGCTACTCAGGAGCTTCTGCGAAACTCTCTTTATTTAAACTCAGAATAAAATAACTTTATCTTGTACACCCCTAAAACTATCTTTATATATTTCTATAATATAACAGTGTGATGACTTGCCTGGTTAAATTGCTGCTGTAGCTTCTCGTTGGCGTAGTTGATACAAAACTGCTCAAAGCTGTTTATCTCAAAAGTCTCAAAACCGTAGATGTCCAGAACACCAATGAACCTTTGAGAAGTGCCAGTATTCTCCAGTGCCTTGTTGATCACTACCACAATCCAATTAAAGAGCTCTGCATAGATGTGTTTAGCCAGAGCATCCCGAGCACCTATTGCCTGTGTGCATGCATGAGTCATCCATGTTTGAGACAGGTAGTTGTCAACAAACACTCACATTATTTATTCAAAAAATTAAAATAAGCTTACATTTCATTAAACTTACATCTCCTATAATACAGGATAAGAAATTATCTTCTCTTAGAATATATCCTAGTGAGAAAATACATTCTAGTAAAATAATTGAAGATTTAATATATCATTGAAGAGTGGTCAAAGCTATAAGTAAAATTTAAATGGCTTTTGTTTTAATAATAAAAAAACTATTGTGTTTTTAAAATATGTCATAGTTCTTGAATAGAAAGAAGAGGGAAGTATAAGCTTTGTTATTATTTTAAGATCAAAGCTTTTATTGTTTGCAGTTCATTCTGTTTACTTTTTATTTGGAATTTCAATTATGTTTCTCACGACTGAATAAACAAGGTGTCATGATCATATAAAAAATTATGTTACCTCTCTAACTGTCATGGCCTTAAAAAAGACCTCTTTCATGCTAACGATCTTCCTGTGGCACAGCCAACTCCTCATCTCTTGGATATCCAACTCTAGCAGCTCGGCCAAAATAGCCAGGTGGCGATCTTCACCCTGAAGAGTCAACAAAAGTAGGCTTCTTAACTCGACCAAACTTTAAGATAAAAAAATAAATAATTTCATAAAAATGATATACTCTTAATTAGATATGGGTCGAATCTGAATTTTGAATTCAAATCTTCATTATTACTTACAAATCCCCAAACCAAAGTCTTTTAAAATGGTTGCTTTAAAAGGTTAACTTTCCCCTACATTGGTATTAATTCACTCCCCATGAAAACAATTTTGATTTTGTTTACATTTATTACTAAGTCAGGTTTTTTTGCACAAGAGTAACTTACATTACAAAATCAGAGTTTGAGGGTGGTTGGGAACACTGTGTGCATAACCACATGAGCTAATGTTGCGTGCATAACGTTTATCATTGTTGTCTTGTGTATCGAGGCTGTGATTGATTTATGGTTGATTCAAAGTGGTTTGTGTCTTCATGTCTATTTTTTTTAAGTGAGTTGTAATGAACAAAAAACAAAACGTATAAGTTCATTTTAGAATAGGAAGAGGTATACTTCTCTACGCTACAAGGGAAAATGTGTTTACAGTGCACTGCAAGTGTGTCTATAAGCAAGCAAGTTAATATTGAACAACATAAAACTTATTTGACAATATACCAAGTATTACCTCCAAATATGGCTTTAAGGAAATATAAAGTATTACAATTTAAAAAATTATTAAGAGGACAAAGGGCAGCAGCCCATTTTTAAGAGAATTACAAACATAAATATAGCCCAGATCGCGAACAATAAAAAATCTTGCCAATACGTTGAGATGCTAAAAGAAACACTTTTATAGGATGTAGATGCATTATTTGACATCTTTAACAATAAAACTGACAAAATATCCATGTTTAAGTTTACTCAGTTTTTAATTATTATTATTATTATTATTATTATTATTATTATTATTATTATTATTATTATTATTATTATTATTAGCACCGCGTCTTACTACCCGTTTGGGTTATACGCACTTACGCTAATGTGTAATGGTAGGGTGATTGTGAGATGAAATGGAGGACCTACAGTTTAACGTGGAATCCGAACCACGGTGGAGGCCTGGCATTCCTCACATTCACAAGTTGTGATTAATACACATCTTGTCAGAGGTGAAGGAAGGGTTTGGTAATCAGATAAATCTGTGCCGGGACCGAGGATTGAACCCCGGACGCCAGCTCAGAAGTCCGACACCTTACCCCTAGACCACCAGGTCACCCAGTTTTTAATAATATCACGATGAGATGAGCTGAGTTTATGTCTGGTAATTGGCACAGAGTTGGAAAAGACTTGGATAAAGGTTATTTACCACTTCTACTAATAAAAAGGACACTTCTTCTCAATTAACTGTATTTTTAAAGATGGGTGGTTTTCAGTGATATATAAATATATATATTTATTTATATTTTTTGTAAGAGAAGAGTTTTTAAAGATTATTCCTATTAAGGATGATCTACAAATGAGGACATTTAATCTGAGCTCAAAGCATTTAGGGATGCTGGATATATTCCTGTATACAAATTTGTGGATATCGCAACAGAGGATCCAGCTTTTACTAGTATCAAAAATAGATAGAGAAGTTTTTCACAATTTATTTCTTACTACTATATTCTTCATTAGCAAACACTGTGTGCAAATAGTTTTGAATTCAATGAAGCTATAAACCTTGTCCAAATTCTAAGGCAAGTAAAGGCTCATACTCTTCAAAGACCCTTGTTCAAAGGATTTCATGCAGGTTTATCAAACAAATTGCTGCCAAATTAGCTGTGTTTTTCAAAGGATGTGATTCCCATTATTATGAACTTAATATTTTGAATGGCTGCAAGATTGTGTGTTTCTGCTAAGACATCACAGAAATACCCTATAGATTTACCCTCCAACGTGAAGCCCGGGATAAGCATTTAGGGAAGATTAATGTTGTTTAGGAGTTTTCCAAGAAACTTTAACTCTGGGAAAAGAACCTCTGCTAAGGATACACCTAACATTTCCTCTGTTTGAAATAAAACAAAATCCTGAATCTTACTCTGCAGAAAATCATATTAAATACTTTCCAGCTTGAAAACAGAGTTTCAGCAGCAGTCCACAGATTATAGACAGTGACATTGTATCATACGATACTTTGAAGAAAATGGCACCTCCTTCGGTGGCCGCATAGTCTAAGGCATCACTCATGTTTGACTAGACTGGCCATGACAGGGAGATTGTGGTTCAAATCTTGGTCAGGTGTAATGGGGGGGTTATCAAAACGGTTTTCTACTCTACCTCCATGCAAATGCAGGTACATGTCTTATAATTTAACCTTCTTTATCCTTAGCTCCTCAGTGTAATCAGAAGGTAAGCTAATAGCTTTCCAAAGTGTTGTGTCATTGCCTCAAGTTCAGAATATGTATGAACTTTAGTCTCAAAAGAAATGTATCCAGTTTTGGTTCGTGTTGCACTCCAAGGGGAGGTGTTTTTCTGCTCTACGTAGCTGTATGAGTCATTATTTTAAACTATGGCTGGGGAAAAGACAAATACAGAAGACTCACAGATGAACAACTTGATAACTGAATTAGATTAGGAGTGACAACTTACGAAACGTTATACAAATAGCAAACAAAAATTGAAGGCTATTTTTCATAGAAAGTTACCAAGTTTTTTTATATTCACTATTATTTTGTTTAATAGATGAAAAATCCCTTTATTATATAGCATTAAAAATAAGTAGATTTTAGTTTGAAAAAAGCATCTAAAAATATTTATATTATAATTATGAATCCAAGCCTTAAGCCTCACTCGCGTTTACACACTATCATACTATGATGGCGTTATGTCAATGTCTCTATAAGTTAAAATAGTAGCCAATATGTGATACAGAAAGTGTTAACCCTTAAACACCAAGTGCACCGATCTTTATTGTTTTATTCTTGTTTCCTTCATAGTATTTTTTATTATAAGTTATATAGGCCTAAGTGCTAGTACAATATAATTTTTTATATATAACTAGGCAATGGAGGGTCCAAGTTCTAGGTTAGATGACTGACATTTTAGATTATTTAGTTACTATAGATAATAATAGTGAATTTATGTCTGAAAGTGACTGATTTATTTATTATTTAGGTCTATCTATTATTTATTTATCTGCTGCATGTAGAATGTTTTCCAAAACACAGGTGCTGACTCCAAAAGTATGTAGGCCTATACACAATTTTACTAAAATTGATGTAGTTTAGAAACTAACAACACTACAGACACCAAACTTATATCAGATTTTAAAGAAATAAATTAACTTTCTTTCAGGAGGAGTGATGAAGACAAAGGGCAAACATTCAATCAATTTTTTCAACTCTATAAATTTTAATTAAAATTTCCAAATTTTCCAATATTCAATATTTTTTACAATTCATCTATTCTATAGTGAGAGATGACTTTTTTTCTAATTCTAACAGGTTTAAAGCATAAGTGTGAATTTTTTCTTGTGTATATGTTGAATAGTTTTTTTAGGGTAGGAATTAACAAATACACAGATAAATATGTAGGAATTGGCCTAGTGTTTTACACCGGAATCGTGAAAATATGTTGAGTGAAAAAGGGTTAAGTTCAGATAGATCTTGGAATTTTGAAAGTAGCTACCATACTGAATCAATTTGGTAACCACTGCTGTAAGAAAGAGGAATAGGAACTAAATTTTAACAAATGTTGTTAGGTTTGCTCAATAAGTATTTTGGACTATCCCAACAATGAGGGGCATTATTTCTTTTACACATATTTAACCTTTTCAAATCTACTAAATATAATTTAGAATTAGAGGATTTGAAGTACCCATATCTACTCTAAATGTAATAATATTCAAGAAAACAAGGAACAGATGTATATATAGCTAGCATAAACAAATATAGATAGGGTAGTTCCTTTGAATGTTAGAATCTCAATAGAATATTCAAAACCCAGTGATACAAAAAAAAAACTTGAATTAAAGATTTGAAAAAAGTTATAGTTTGATTTTAAAATGTATAATCTGAATTTTTGCTAAGAGCTATTATGACGCTAAAAGATTAGCTAAACATAAAATACAAATCTAAAGACTAGGGATGTGGGAGAACCACTTTTTCAATTCGAGACAATAGAGACAAGAATATGAACAAATATCGAGATGCGAGCATGAGACAACTTCCTTTTAAAGTATAAAATTGTAAATTATGTTTACTAAAATAAATACACAGTTTAGAGAGTGCTAGAGTTCCTTTTGACATTTGGGCTGGTACTAGCTTTGGATTATCTCAGTTCATTCAAACAGTTAAATGACATTAATAATTAATAGTTGCAATATACACTATTTATAATTTAATTTGGTACTCTAACAGTTTATAATGTCAAAGTTTGACATAAAAAAATATTTATTATTTTATAGCAAAAACATTTCTTAATGAAGGCTCTTTTTGGGGAAAAAGCCCTGGTATTCTTGCTTTTAATTTTTTTTTTTTTTTCAAATTATCGAGATTCATTTTTAACTTTCGAAGCAAGATATAAATAGTATTTAGTAGATAAAGTAATTTAGTATTTTGCTATGCTTTATATTTTATCTAGTAACCAAAGAGACATGAACAAAATCAGAACTGAAAGGAAACCAACTATTCCAATGTGTGTGTTTAATTTTAGTAGACCATTTATGTGGGTGCAGCAAGTAAATATAAGTGTTTGGTGCTTACCGCAATGGCACTGCCGTCACTATCCCCACTTCCAGCCTTGTCACTGGTAGCCTCCACAATTTTAACATTGCCCAGGTGCAAGATGGCAGCCATTATACGGAATATGTCAACTTGTTCCCTGGCAGAGAACCCCAACAAAGTGAGCGCCTCCAAAGTTTCCTGAAAGGTTTTCATGTCGCTGACATCGTCAATGTCTGAGCTTTCACCCTGGTTCAGGTAGTGGAACTTGTCCTGATGGTCTGAAATGGTAGTCAAAATATTAATGTAAGTTAATCTGACAAAATAAAATAGCAAAGTGCAGTTATTACAATTCTTTTACTTCTATTTAAATATAAAATATGTTAATGCTGTGCTCCTCAAACTTTTATATGCTGCCGACACCATATTCGTCAAATTGTGCGTTTGCTAACCATCTATAGAATAGATTTGAATTTTTTTTTTCTATTTAAATTAAATGATGAATTAATTGACAGTATCAAATAAGGATTATTATTTTCAGTTTTACAGTGTTGGGTTTTTGTTTTCTAAGTCCTATGGTTTTTTAATTGTTTCATAATACAAAAGATTGGTTTGTTAGAGAGTTGATTTGAATCCGCTATTTTATGAATCCGAATCTCGAATCTGAATTTCCGATTTACCTTTGAATCATCAATCTTGGAAAAATGTATGAACACACGAGGAAATATAAGAAGGTTATACTATCTGAGTAATAAACAACACAAATAGTAACTAAATATTTTCTTTCTTAAAAATAATAATAATAATAATAATAATAATAATAATAAATTCTTTCTTATATGCTATTCATTATAAAATTCAGTTAAATGTTAAATTACTGGTCTGGGGTCTGGTTGTTAAATACATAAGATTATAAATGGTTCTGAGCCACTAATAAATATCAGGGCTCTAAAACAAATTTCACTTGAAAAATTGAAAAAAATTAATTTTTTTTTTAAGATTTTAGTCTCGAATATCCTTAAGCATTCAAGGGATTTGAGTCACCCATACTTTGTTTTTTGAGCTAACTTAAGTGTATGAACATTGTTTAGTGACATTTCAACTATTAGTTTGATTGGTTGTTTGCCGATTGTAATTTAAATTGCTGCAAGCCAGTATAAAATAAAGTATATTCACCACAGCTTTTTAACTGAATGACATATTCTGAAAATTGAAAAATGACACCTGGACACGGGAATCGAACCCGGGACCTCTGGCTTAGTACGCCAATGCTCTAACCACTGAGCTATCCAGGATTCGTCCCGTGCCCTGGGTCATTCTTCACTCATATTTTAAGGCAGAGTCTATGATGGACTTAGCGGAAATCGTCGGCTACAAATATGTGATTATATTAATATCACGAGCCATCGGATAACGCAGCCATCTGCGACTCTGCCTTAAAATATGAGTGAAGAATGACCCAGGGCACGGGACGAATCCTGGATAGCTCAGTGGTTAGAGCATTGGCGTACTAAGCCAGAGGTCCCGGGTTCGATTCCCGTGTCCAGGTGTCATTTTTCAATTTTCAGAATATGATATCTAGGTGGAGTAACCCACTAATAAGCACTGGCTATTAATTCTTGAATGACATATGTTTAGGTTTAGGGTCGCCAACACTTGTAAAAGATCACTGTTTTGTTATAAATGATAAGATTTTTAATTACATATTATATGTTGCATTTAAAATGACAGACAAGTTTTCTCATACTATTTGATTACTTTTAATCATTTCTTTTTACCCAATCCAAAACAATATTTTAAACATAAATAAAAGTACTTATTCTTCATTTTGGGAATGTTATCTATAATGTATAATATAGTGCTTATATTAATTCCTTTTAATACAGGGATAATATTTACTTGGAAAAGAGAAAATACTTACATATAATAAATTGTTTTATAATTATTTTATTGTAATTCAAAATATTTAACTGAATAAAAAAAATTTATCCACTGCATGGGTGCACCCTTGTAAGTTTGCGTCATGAGCAATTACATGGTTTTAATTCGTAGGTCGCCATTTTGAAGTGTTATTTGTTAATTGGCCTAAATTACTGTGTTTAACTATCATATTCGTACATTACCATGCGTTTTCATTATAGTTAACCAAAATGACAAATGTTAGCTGTTGGCATAGGGCTACATTAGGGACTATTTCTGTTAACTTTTTAAGCTGTCATCCAAGTAACCTCGAGTGGTGAATAAACTCTACTTGTTCGGCTATTTAACGCATAGCATATTAATTATTAACATTTGAGGCAATAGCATTAACAAGTTGAAAAATGTTCAAAATTTAATGACCATTTAGATACTCACTAACTTTTGGTTTGAAAGAAATTTTTAGGGTTTATTAGTTTTAACTATTTTAACATGAGCGGTGATGTAAGGTTTTATCTTTACAATATTTAATCACATATTCTATTTATTTTTATTAAATATATGTCTTTCAAATACTTTCGAGTGTTTGTATTTTTAATCGTTACTGATTATAGTTATGATAAGAGGACACCCACAATAATAAAAAGAAAATAACCAGATATATCTACAACAATGATGAAGATCAACATGATTTGTAGGTTACAGTTAGGCCTATAGCCACAAAAAGTACAATTTTATTTTTTTTACGTCTTACTGTTCAGGTTACATGTATAATCATCATATTCATGAATTTTAAAATAGGTTACAGACTTCAGTATGTGTTTGGGGATGAGAGAGACTTTGTACAGTTTCATAGTCAGACTTAGCACTCAAGTGTGGCCCTACACTAAATACAGGACAACACTTACCTAGACCAGAATGGACTGGGCCAGTTTCATAGTCAGACTTAGCACTCAAGTGTGGCCCTACACTAAATACAGGACAACGCCTACCTAGACCAAAATGGACTGGGCCAGTTTCATAGTCAGACTTAGCACTCAAGTGTGGCCCTACACTAAATACAGGACAACGCCTACCTAGACCAGAATGGACTGGGCCAGTTTCATAGTCAGACTTAGCACTCAAGTGTGGCCCTACACTAAATACAGGACAACGCCTACCTAGACCAAAATGGACTGGGCCAGTTTCATAGTCAGACTTAGCACTCAAGTGTGGCCCTACACTAAATACAGGACAACGCCTACCTAGACCAAAATGGACTGGGCCGGTTTAATGTGAAAAACTGGCCCATTACATTCTGGTCTAGGGAGGTTTTGTTTTATATTTAATATAGCGTGTCAAGTCTGACTAAAGTCCGACTATGAAACTGGCCCTTTTTTTGTTTAAGTGTGGTACTTTTATTTTTTGAATGGACTGAGGATCAAAGAGAGAAGACATCTCTGGAATGTTGTGCTCAACTTCAAAACATATGTTGGGAAAATATTAATCTTGTCTTATATGTATTGTGACATTCTTTAGAATCTTCCCACTTATACCTACAGAGATTCAATAAAACGAGAGATGGGTAGAATCCACTATTTCTCGAATCAGAATCTACATTACACAATACAGGCTTAAACTGTAGATTAAGATTTATTCCAATCATGCATTCAATTTTAATCAAACCTAACCACCCATCACAAAATACTGGTTAAAATCCAGCCAAATTAAAGAATCTAGACTCGTATTTTTGTTTGAAAATCAAATCAATCAAAGTGTGAGTGTCTTTTTAGTTATTTTTAAAAGTGTTGATAGAATGAGTTAAGTTTCTAAAAAAACATGTGAAATAAGCAAACAGATTAGGCCTAGTTACCTGTTGATCAACTTTATCATCATTGAAAGATTATAATTTATTTTAATAAGAAAGCGAAAATAAAAATACAAACATTAATAAAACAAACTAAAACATGCTTAACAATTAAACATACATTGGAAATAGTGAACTCAATAATGCCTAAGTATGTTTTATTATTATTTTCTTTTTTATCTATTATCTATCTTCGCGTAGAAAACTAGAAATATATTCAATTCTTGCGATATATAGATTTCTGAGAATACATTCTATGTAAAAACACAAACATATTTTCGACTCTTGCAATAAGTTCATTCTCATTTTATTAGGCAGGACTATGTTTGAATATTCTTACAATTACTTCAATAACATTTTTTTTTTTAAATTAACAAACGCTTAGTTAAAATCAATTTAAAAACAAATTATGAATTAGCAGGTTGTTATTTAATTCTTAAAACTCTATAGCGCTTGCTAGATTACCTGCATTGACTTAAACAAACAATCGATATACAATACATAGGCCGGCAGTTTTATTGGTGTCTAACTGTTGACAGTATTTATTTTTCATGGAACTCAACAAAATGTCTAACTTAAGGATCATACAAAATAAATTGGGGTTCTTTGCATAGTTGTAGATAACTAAAACCATTTGGGCAGTAAGAATTAACAGTCATGTTTACTAAATCATCAATCTGGCGAGTAAACATATACGGTATGGCAGCCGACTTTGTATCGTGTGTAATGTATTCTTATTTCCGTTTAAATAAAAGCTGCGATTTGTTTTATTTATTTTGAGTTTATTTGTAATTTTAGTTTTGATTTTCAGTTTTTTAAGAGTTTTAATGTGTTCATTAAAATATTTACAAGATTGTTAGTGAGGTGAAAGTTTCAGAAGTGAGCATGCGCTGTAACGGTCGAGTCCAAGTTTCCCATAGAGGTGGGAGGGTAGAGTTGGAGGCACTTTAGATTTTCTACACCTAACAATTTTTTTTAAATAATCATTTTATTCATCTTTATCTCTTGTCAGACAAAATAACGATTATGGATTAAGTTGTGCTTTTCAAATAGGCCTAACTAAGTAATTTTTGAATTCAAAATATTATGCTTTGTTTATGAGATGAAAGATTCAACCATCAAATCCAGTACAACACTGAATCCTCGAATCTCTAATACTTGTCAGGATTTGTTGGGTTCGAGGATTCGAAGATTCGAGTGAACCATTTATAAATAAAACTAAACATAGGTTGAGAGATTTTCCCACTTTTTCCTACAAAATCCAATGAAATTAAAGACAGTATTGATGAGTTTCTTTTAAGTCTTGACTCACCTCTGCCTAAAGTGCGAACAACATGGATATGAGTTTACAGATATAGTTTTAAATTAGGTGAGGATGAGAATCCACTCGCCTAGGTGCAGATCCTTGAGCTGGTCCCTTGCTGCACACATCTGGTAGAATATATGATAGTTCCTCTCGTCGGGCGCCTGGAACACCACCCGAGACTTCTCCAGCAAATACGTCCTCATGCTGGCCCCCTGAATATGGTATTGCTTGTCAAAGTGAATTTCTATGAACTTGCCAAACCTAGAGCTGTTGTCGTTCCGGGTTGTCTTGGCATTCCCAATGGCCTGAGCAGGACAATAACTGGATGATAAATTCACCACACAATCACTTTCAAACCAAATAATAAACAAAGGGGAAAAAATAGCATCAAAAGTCTGGTTTCAATATACAATGACAAAAGTAAAATATGGGGAGAGAGCCTAAAACACTTCCAGAAAAATGTAGGTCAATATATTCCCATTTAAACATAGGCGTCAGGCCTCGTAAAGCCTCTTCTCGGCCGATGGCTTGATGTGACCCGAGAATTACTGTGGTGTGTTTTGTTTTGAATGTTAACTCTTGGACCTACATCTAATCTACCCTAGGAGAGGTGGTGACAGCAAGAATAAAGCTCTTTATTGCAAACATTGACTGAAAGTAACTAATGACAATTGACAACCTATTTGGAAATAATCATAGTTTTCTTAGTAGTACTTTATTATTAATAATTATTTCCTACTAGAATTACATTAGTAAATTTCCGCCAATGTTTTCAATAAAGAACCTTCTGGTAGTTGTTACCAGGCTTTCCTACCGTAGATGATGTAGGTCATGTAAGTTTCTGGTAGGTTTATTAAAACTAACCGCTTGACATAGTAATGAAATAAACTTGTTTTAGCACCGGGTCGAGTTAAACACTTATATACTAATTACACTATTGGTTTTAGGAATGAGAAATGTTATATTAGAGGAAGTGTGTGTGCAATTGCGTGGATAGAGAAAGAGACTGGAAAACAATTTAGGGAAAACCACCTCAGTACACCTGAATTAGATTTGAACCTTGATCTTCCCATCATCGGCAGTCTAGGCTACTGCGAATGTAGCGTGTACCCCCAAAGTGGGTAATCTACTAGTTACTATATTATAAGGTTTAGAAAGAACTGAAATCATCTTTTAAAAAATAAAACTCAATATGAGACTAAAAGCAAATTAACATGACAATAATGCAAAACCAATATGATAAAGTTGTGATGGCTGAAGTGAAAATGACCAAAGTCTATAGTTATTTTCTGATAAATATTTCACAAAACATTTGTTATTCAAACCAGTTGCATTAAGAGTTTGGTTATAGTGGATTATGAACTGCTTGAATTCCAGTTACTTAAACTGCACTGCCAAAAGTCAAATCCGAGTTATTAATGGGTGAACGTTGACGGCTTTCAGAGCGTGTGCTCACCTCCATAATTGGACTGGAGGCAAGGACCTTCTTCTCCACCTGGGTTTCCGTCGAGGCTCCACCCACTGTGGCAAAGTAGCGCATGGCATACTTGGCCGATACGGTCTTGCCAGCGCCGGACTCCCCAGACACAATAATGGCCTGATCTTGTTGTTCCCTAGTGATACAGTAAATACACTCCAGTTTTACATATTTGCTGATTAATTTATTTCACTGCTTTGTACAGCAATACAGTAAAAGTTGATTATGTAATAAAAAATATAAATGCTAAACAAAACAAATGGTCTTTACACTGAAAACATTTAAGAATTAAAAAATAAAGTCTCGATTCATTAAATTCCTCAACATTAGTGTGGGCTAACGCGTCAAGCTTGTAATAGACTAGATTACCAGTCTTAAGAATATTGATGTTTAAATTATGTCACGCGTAATGAACGTTGTTTTCCAAGTGTTATTTTCCCATTGTCAACCTTTGTGTTCTTGTAGTAAATGCTCGCTTTAGGATCCGCTGTTCATGGGTTCAAACTCAGCCAGGGTTGATAGATTTTTCTTGAGCGATAAAAATCCGTAGCACAACTTCCTTAAGAGGGAAAGTAAAGCCGTCGGTCACATGTCAATTGTGGTATGTAAAAGAATCCTGGAAGGCACGGGTGGCTTAAGGGCTGGGCAAGCCAGGCTGGGGCGCAAGCTCGAGGGGGCGCCAAATAGAGTATTAACCTAACCTAATGTAGCCTGGGTGTTGGAGAAGGAGTTGTTAAGCATAACAATCATTCATATTTTGATACTAAAATGAAACTTGACATGTTTGTTAAAGTTTTTTATGGGTAATAAAATAGGATATTGTGCCCCTATTAAAAAGTTCTTTTACATCCAACATCTGGAAAAAATGGCAACTTAAAACATTTTTTTGCAATTATCTCATAGACCATCCCATCAAAGCGTTTGTTTTTACAAAATATAAATAGAAGAAAATTGTCGTTCTTGTAAAATCTCTAAGTGAAAGGGTATGATTACCATTTGGGGAGTTTCCCTTCAAATTATTTTCCTATCATGCTCAGGTTATGTTAGGTTTAGGGATTATTTATCTTGGTGGTTGCATGGTCTAAAATGCTAATCTCATGTTGGACCAGACTACTGAAGCCGGGGAGATCGGGGTTCGATCCTGATCATATGCACTGAAGAGTTTTCCCCTAAATGGTTTCCACTCTCCTTCTCCGCAAATGCGGGTACACTTACTCTAAATTAAGCCTTACTAAACCTTAATCCATTAGTGTAATTAGTACATAGACGTATAACCTGAACAGGTAGTAGGGAACGGTGGTAAAAAAAAATCCCTATCATGTCTAGGCTACGTTAGGTTTGGGGTTTATTTTCATATTTTACAACTATATAATGGTTATATAGGGCGGTGCCAAAAAGTAATCCCGCCAGGGCGCAACATTTACCTCAGGCCGCCCCTGCTAGAAGGTATGTGAAAATAACTTTCCCAGCAAAATTGGTAGGCTGTTTCGCACTCGCTCATAGAAATTCTCGTGTGCTGATATATCAGTTAGTTCAGAAAGTGCACGTTATTTTCCCAAGTAAATGTGAGTAATTTTCTCAACCTATTCCCAAGCTAATATGAGTGCAATTTTCTCAACCTATTCCCAAGCTAATATGAGTGCAATTTTCTCAACCTCTTCCCAAGCTAATATGAGTGCAATTTTATCAACCTCTTCCCAAGCTAATATGAGTGCAATTTTATCAACCTCTTCCAAGCTAATATGAGTGCACCTCATCTAGATTCTAAAACACTCTCACTCAATTTTATACCTTGGATTGAGTTTTATTTTTAAAGCACTGCATCTCACTACTTATTCAGGTTATATACTTACTTACTAATTACGCTCAAGGTTATAGGATTGAGGAATATTATATTTAGAGGAAGTTTGCCCGCATTTGTGCGGAGGGAGAGTGGAAAACCATTTTGGAAGAACCACCCCTAAGTCTACCCAAGCGAGATTTGAACCTTGATCTCCCCGTCATTGGTAGTCTAGTCTACTGTAAAAGTAGTGCCATAGACCATGTTGCCACAGAAGCGGGTGATTACGCCGTTAATAATTTTATAGTCCAGAATGAGCGTAGTAAACACGAGTATGTAGCAGAGTAACAAGGGGTTGGCATTACCTTTCAAGTTTAGTGTAGGCCTCCTCAGCCACTGCAAAGATGTGAGGTTCCAGGTCGCCCATGGCTTGGCCACGGTACGCCCAGATTGTGTCAGCGCCGTAGATGGGCAACTCATCGTAAGGGTTGATGGCCACAAGCACAATACCTGAAACAAATTGATTGTATTTTAATAGTTATTAGGTTTTTTATTTGGGATATTCACTGTGCACTTTTTGAATTAATTTTTTTTATCTGTGTCTTACTACCCGTTCAGGTTATACACTTATGTATTAATTACGCTAATGATTTTAGGGATTAGGAATGTTATATTCTATAGGAAATGTACCCGCATTTGCATGGAGGAAGAGTGAATACATTTTGGAAAAACCACCCTAAGTACACCCGGAGCGAGATTCAAACCTTGATATCCTGTCATTGGCAGTCTAGTCTACTGTAAGTAGCGCCTTAGATCATGTGGCCACAAAAGCAGGTAATTGCTATAGCTTATAGCATACCACTAACAAACACACTTAGTCTCCTGATCATTCACTAATTCATCATTGGAAAGAGGCGATCTGCTGAATGACAGCCTTATTTATTTTTTCTGTCTATTATATGGAATAACAGAGTTTTATTATGTGTTGTCCATCTATTTTGCGGAGAAACGGCGTTCTATTGTTACCAAGTATTTAGTCTGGAGACAATGACTGGATGGTGGTATGATCTCATTGCAAAACCTTGAAACTTCCAACCGTACTCCTTCATTTGTTTTTATAACTTTGTTGCTATGTGGACACTACTTTTGTTCTTATTATAACTAACTAACCTATCTCTTTGCCAAAATGCTTTATTTTGCCTGTTATTAGTTGTGCTAAGATCTGTATGGTGTGATTAATTTAATTTGCTAATTACTTCTTTTGGCACAATGTATTTCGTTTCTTATTTGTTGCTTGCTTTTGTTTTGCTCTTCCCCCACCACCTAGGGGAAGATATCTTTGTGCTCGTAACGGTTCATCTTTCCCTCTGTTCCAGCAAACAGTCCTGTATGGTAATGTTACAATTTTCTTTTAAATTTTAAAAGTGCTTGGATGTCTTCTCTTTGGTCTTGAAATGTAGTTTGTTAATTAATTTGTCTCTTTTCTCTAAACATGGACTAGGACTTGTTGCTAACTAATTCTTGTTTACTATTCAGCTTAATGTAATTTATCATATCGTCACTGTTAATGTAAAAGTCTTATGTCAAAAAACTCCAATTTTTTTAGCAAAGAAGAAGAAAGTTTATTTTTGTTTGGGTCAGATTTGTTACCTTCAAAATTTGACTGGGTGTTTAAGAGGGTATTGTAAATCACATAAAACATGGACTGGAGGGTAACCTTAGTTGATAAGAGATTTATCATAGCATACAACAAATGTCCTTATGCAACTAACATAGGACAACTTGCATCTTTACTTTGTGCAGTTGAATGTGGGAGTAGTAATAAAACACACAACATATTTTTCATTTAATTTATTTTAAAAAATCATAGGAAAATTATTTACACTTAATTACAGTCCACTCAAGCGTTGACGATGTGAGGACATTCATTTTGTATTTTTTCGCAACATTCATGTCATATCCAATCATAAAATCCATGATAATTTGGTTCTCTAAAGGCCTCGAGTCTTTAAATTTTCTCTGTGTTATGACAAGGGGTTGTGTACACATTGGTTTCAATTAGAGATGTGAGACGGGAAATTTTACCTATATTTTTTCTGGAAAATTTTCAATTATTACTTCTGTAAAATAATTTCCACTGATTAAACAGATAATAATAATAGGAGTAATAATAATTAGTGGTAGTGATAGTAGTATTGGTAAATAAACACCTGCTTCGAAGGCCGCATGGTCTAACACACCACTCTAGGAATAGAGTAGACTGCCGATTACAGGAGATCGAAGTTCGATCCCGGTTGGGTGTAATGAGACAAGTTTTCCTAATTGGTTTTCCATTCTCATGAGCCCACGAAAATGCAAGTGCATTTCATCTAAATTCAACCTTCCTCATCCCTAATACATTAGTGTAATTAGAACATAAGCGTATAAGCCAAACGGGTAGTAAGAAGTGGTGCTAAAAAATATAGTAAAGACACAAATGAATGTGAGCCTTTGTAGACACGTTATATTCATAAATAATACCTCAATTTTTTGTCATCAATAAGTTAATAAAAATAATTTTAAGGTTGGCCCAACATTTGTCTTACCTCCCCCTCCTCCTTGCTTCCTATCTACCCCTCCCCCAACCCAATTCCCCTTCCTCCTTCTTGCTATTATTTATGGCTCTTTCTTTATCTTTTGCTTTTTATTGTCTGAAGGTCCTTTTTGTTTTGATGTTGCTTAAAATCCTCATTGGTTACTTTTCCTGGGTTGTGCTTGATGCACAACAAACTTTGGTCTTTCTTGGTCAAAGAGAATCCTTTGTTCATGATCCTGAATACTCAGTAGAACAGACACCACAAAGCACGACAAGCTTCACTTGGTACATTGTTATTCTTGCAATTGATCCTGAATATTCTAGTAGAACAGACACCACAAAACACTTGGCTACATTGTTATTCTTGCAATTGGTTTGGTATTCTCAGTAAAGCTGTTTCTTGCTTTCCCAAATGAGCTTCAAGTACTCGAGTCTTGAGGATGCTTGGCAGTAATGCGATTCTATTTTAGATTTTAGGAAGTGATTCAAGAACCTCTTCACACTACCTTTCAGTCCATCTTCTTGTGAATGCATTTCAGAAAAGATGAATTCTTGGATTTCACTAGAATGTGGCTTATCGGTGCTCTTGATTGGCATTCTCCTCTTCTAAATCTCTGTATAGAGGAAATTTCGAGACCCATTCTCGTACGGATCTTTCTCCAAGAGGGAAAGTATTTAGGAACAGAGTTTAAATATTCTGACTCTTTCATCACTTTTCTTGAGATAATATCTGAAAGCAACACTTTTACAAGTGGACTCAAGCTCAGTTGTTCCACGCCAAAGCAGGAGTTGTTTTTTCAATGTGTGATACGATTGTTGCTTTTTTAGCCTCCCAACCAATTATGCTCTTCCAAAAATTGTTGAATAGTCTATCTGTCAATTTCAGTTATCTTCCTCTTCCCTTTCATTGCAAAGTTTATATTTTCTGTCCTCTTGTTTCTTCAGTCCCAAATACTTCTCTCCTTTTTTGGTGTCTTCAACAAAAAAGATGGTATCCTGGCTCATAGTTATTAGAGTCTCAAGAAAACATAAGGAAAATTTATACTATCTTTAGGAATATCAATGACCGCCTTAAGGAGTTCTCAGGTATCTTAGTCCAGTTCTGGTCGACTAACTCATTGCAGGAAGCATTCAGCAACCACTGAAATCTTCAGAGGCTGATGTTCAGATTCTTTCAGGGACAGTTCAAAGAGATTTGGTTGTTCACTGTTGGGTGATTGTGTCTTACTGGCTGAAAAAGGAGATCGGTGTCTGAGAAGAGTTCTCCAGAAGAATCTTCCTGAAAATGATCTGTTATACTACTTCTCACGTCTTCCATATTATATTTTAGTAGATGATCCTTATAAGAGAATGGGATCTAGAGGACTTCTCATGTTGCTGTACAATTTCTGCTTCTTTTGAGGCAGTGATAAGCTGAGCTCTTTCCTGGTCCTTAGCCGTGTTAACAATATTTTACCCTCTAGATGACTTTTTTATTGTTTCAGAAGAAAATAGGATGTGGGCCTAGTTACAAAAAAAAAAGGAATAAAAATGAAAATTCTTTCATTTTATTTTGTACAAGAACAATAGTCTTAAGATTGAGTCACAGAACAAATTTGAATTGAATTAGAAAGATGATGATGGTAATAATTAAATAAATAATAATTAAATAAATAATAGTAATAATAATAATACAAAATGTAGTTATCGTGATTTCTTATTTCTAAAAAAATGCATAATTTAAACATGAATAATATAATAATATCAATTTGAATTATTGCCTAGTGGCTTGGAAATGTATAATAGGACATACATAATTATCAATTTAATATTTAAACTTTAAACTTTAATATTTAAATTTAATACTAACTATTATAAAACTGTCTGGTATTTTAAAAATTAAAAATATTGAAACATTAACTTAATTAAAAAATACAATTTTGATTGAAAGAAACAAAAAAAAACTCGCTGAAAAACAAGAAAACAACATTACTTCATACAACAAAACAAACCCGACCTGACAAGTAACAGCTTTAGCGAAACATGTGACTTTTCACATTTTACTTTTTTCTCTATTTCTATTAGTTGCCGACATATGACAATTTCACAGCAGACGGAGGGAGAACTCAGAAAGATACTTTTTGCATTAACAGCGAGGATATGTAGCTTCTCTATTTTTAGCTGCAGCCTTACCCTTTCTTACTTAGATCAAATTTTACAGTTTTAAACAGATGTGTTAAATAAGAAATTTTTTATTTTTCTCAGATGACTCCCACTGGTGTGAAAAAATAATCTTTTTAGAAGCCTTGTTAGTTTAATATTTCTCTACCCCCCACCCCCCTTCCTTTTTTTTATAAGTATCCTTGATGCTGTTGTGAGAAAATTAACATTAATATGGTCCCAAGACACCCTTGGTTGGGGTTTATCTTTTGTCCACGTGTGTTGGAAAACAGAAAAACCAATTTACAATATGTTAGTAGGTTTAATGTTTAGAGTAAACTGAATGTAGCCATTGACTAGTGATTGCTATTTGGGTTCACAATATTGTTTGCAAATATTAATTTCATCATCATCATCATCATTTAATAACATGTCTGCTTGCTGCCTGCCTACTAGGGATGTAAATTAGCAGCCGCCCACACGCCCCGGGCACCTAAGATTCCAATAACACTGCATATTAGCTCGGACTTGGCGCATCTTCTCAGCGAGCCGATACACGTCTGGTAACATTGCGTTGAGTGACGATCGTTGAAATGGTGAGTAACTTTGCTTTTATTAAAAAGAATACTGTTTTGAAACATGATATTGATAGTTAATTTGATATGCATTTTGCATTAAATGTGTTGGTTTTATTTACTTTAAGGAAGTTCTAGTCTATTTTTTGGTTTAAAATACCGACAGTTTGGAAATTGCCAAATTCTGAAAAAGATGTGATATTGTTCTTAGTTTAAAAATAAAATGTGTTAGATTGTGTTTCTTAGATAAATGTATTTATGAAGTTCAAGGATTTATTTATATTAAATATTGCAGCTGGCCGATAATTTGTTGATTTGCGTTTTTTCAATTAATCAGTGGCAACAAAAGAATGTATTTAAAACTGGTTTGTCAACAAACCACACTGGCCTGGCAGTAAATCAGGTAATAAAAGTGGGCCTGTAGATTTTTTGGTGGACCTCTAAATAGTTTGTGCTTATTTTCAAACCTGTGTTACTAAATGAACTAATGAAATGAACAGTTTTATAAAGAATCTCTCCTATTTCTTAAAAAAAAAAAAATAATCTATGCTGACATTGTTTTTTTTAACAATTTTATACTTCCTGGTGCCTACACTAAAGATACTTGACACTGTATATGACACCTTTGTAACATGAGCACAACCCAAGACTTGATCATGGTCTAGTGCCCGAGAATATGATCTGTGTAATGGTTTAGCAGATGTCGGAGTTATATCACTCAGGTTGAGAACTAAACAATACTGACTCATCCACTTCGGTGGCTGCGTGGTCTAACACGCTGCTCTCGCAGACTAGACTGCCGATGATGGGGAGAATCTTAGTCGGGTGTATCGAGGTGGGTTTTTACAAAATGGTTCTCCACTCTCCCTCCATGCAAATGTGGGTACAATTCCTATGAATATAACCTTCCTAATCTCTAAAGTACATAAGCAAACCTGAACGCGTAGTATGATGTGGGGTCATTTCATGTAAAATCAACCAAAAAAAAAAAAACTCAACCTGACCATTTTGTATTTAAATAAAATTTTTACCAATTATTCTTCCCTTAAATATAATCATAAAAAAAATTTTTTTTAATTTTTTAATAGCCCCGTTTTTGAGAAATCGATTTTTGAAATTTCAATAAAAATAGATTTTTTCTCCCACACCACATTTTTCAATTCTTATTAATTTCTGTTCTATTGCAGCTAGAATTATGCTTTTTGATTCATTTTTCTCATTTTGAAATGGGCTTTAATCTGATATACAACTTGGCACACTTTTAATGCAGTAATTTTTTTTTCACTCTTTCAAAAAAATATATTAAAAAAAATTGTAATAGTGTTTTATGAAAATTTTGAAAAAAACATATGCTATTTAGCTATTAATTATCTATATAAACTGAAAATTTCAAAATGGGATGCCTATGGGATCCTGAGTTATGATGAAAATTGTAGTACAAGTAACAATATTTTCAGTACTGTGATTTGTGATGATTATTACTATTATATTATTATTATTATTGTTATTATTATTATTAAGCTTCTGGTATGGAAGGTGATTTAATACATAAGAACTAAATTATTGAAGCCTTTTTAATTATTAACAACTTAGAGACAAGGGCTAGCCATATTAAAACTATGTAAAGAATGAATGGTATGAAAACTTATAAGATAAAACTTACATGTATATGTACACAAATGTGTAGAGCAAATTGCATCTAGTCATTGCTAATTTTGAAAAATTAGTTCTTTGTACACCTTTTTAGTAAAATATTGTTTGCTTTGTTCATTTCTTCTGCTGTCAGTAGATACACTCTTCCTGTTGGTGTCACTGGATCAACTTTAGTTATAATGTCAGTTCTATTAACACTCATTATGTCTGGGAATTGGGGGTATTTAAAAGATGGACTGGGTCCATATGGCTCTAAAAAACTTATCTTGATGTCTTCCTCTTCTACACCAAGAACACACCCCAACCACCAATGGTGTGAGTACTGGCAAGTTACGAATCCAACAATGTCACTTATCTCCAATAGGTTGTCTTCCTCTTCAACAGATACTATTTCTTCTCTTGATTCAGTTGACAGACTGTAATACTTAACTATCAGCCTAGTTTTACTCTCAATTAGAATGTAGTTGTGCAACTGTTGTGTCCCTTTGACAGTTTTTGCATTCTTTAGTCTTGGTTGTAAGAATGTGTTTTCTGTTTCATAATCTTCTTTGGTTGAATACAAAAAATTAATGTTTGGTATATTATCTTTGGCCCAATCATAAATCTGACGAGGTGTCATAATTTGCTCATTGTATACCATGCGCAGACTTGCCAGCCGTTTTACAGTCCCTCCCGCACCATCACAAGCATTCTTGCCATGTGAGGAGCCAAAAAAATTCCACTCTGCTTTCATGCTAAAGTCTTCTTCATGAAAGCAAAGGTTGAGGAAGTTGGACTTATTTTTATATTGTGATGCTGCTCCATCTGAGAAATAATGTATTTTCTCAGGTGGTGTGTGAAAAGTTTGCTTCAAGAAATCATTCATTACTCTTTGAAAGAGATGTACAGCTACTGTATCATGTGACATACAGTCAGAGATAATCACCAGACTTATATGCTCTAACTTCTCAGTATTTTTGGTTTTGTAATAGATAACAAAAGGATGCATTGTGGCTTGTGCATTGTTCCAGGGGAAGCCTTGTACAGAGTCTTGTAATATAAAATAATAATTTTCCGCAAAGTCACATATAACTAAATACTCATTTAGGGGAAGGTTTTCCTTGAGGTTCTTCAGATATGCTGACTGCTGTTTCGCAATATATGAATGACGCAATAATGTTGGCATACTTTCAAATAAGGAGTCCAAAAATTCCTGAATTGGTTTTGTCATAGTTTCTAGTGTTGTCCTGTTCTCTATCTGCAACCATTGTTTGAATGTAACATTCTCAATACAATTTTGCTCAAAGCAATCTTCAAAATGAGATCTGAGTTTGTCAGTGCCCGGGCAGTCATCACATTCACTAAAATAGCACTTTGTTGTTGGTTCACAACAAATAATATTAGATATCAAATCTTTATATGTTCTTATTGGGATTCTTCCATCATACATCTCAGGCATTTTGCAATGATCCATCATTAATTTTGCATTTTGATGCGTCATACAAACACATACAGAATGTATGCCACTTGATCCAACGAGGACACAATACTTTGGACGAAGCTCACAAAACTTTGTAAATCCGATTTTACACTCTGGATGTCGTTCTTTGAACAATACACCTCTCTTAAAGGGTTCAGAATAAAAAAAATTTGAACATGAGTTCGTTTTCCATCTATTTTAACTGAGACATAATCTTTTTTTCCAGGCATTTGACGGCTAACTTCATCATTTTCATAAAATTCTTTTACTAATGAAACAGTGTCAGGATCTAACGTTTTCCTTGCCTGCAGATCTGGTGATGACATTATACCTTTTTCCTTGACAAGTTGTTTTGCTTTTTTCGCCATAAAATTTGAAACAGTAAATTCATTTTCGATTTGTTTTAATGTCCAACTTTGAGGCAGGGTTGTTAAAATTTGCATCTTCACGCTTTTGTCTGTGGTGGAGTTAAATTTTTCCTTTAGCTGAGTTATGATTTCTGTATTGGCATTGCAAGTTTCTACAGATGAACTGCTTGGGCTTATACTCAACATTTTTGTTCTAAAAGCTTCAGTAACTTTTTTTAACTTTTCCTCGGGATATTTCTTCTCTGATAAATGTTTTTTTTAAATTGGAGTTTCACCGAGAACAGTCAAACTCCTGTTCACCGCACCTAAGGCCTCTTCTTTTTGTGGTGTTGACAATTCAATTATTTCTGTACCATTGTTATCATCCTCATTCTCTGAGGATTGTGAGGTTACTTCCTCTTCATCAATTTTAGATAATTTCAGAACGGCCTTCCGACAAGTATCACAAATCTTATCACCAGATCTTATTAATTTGGAGCGACTCACAATATTGTCATTAACAGATCTTAAGGTTTTTTTGAAAAAATTATGCCTAGATTTACTAAATGGATTACAGCAGTAAACACTCAAGTATTTTTTAGATATGTCTGCTTCTTCCATTTCCACTCAGTCCTATCATTGATTTTTATGCCTCAATTAGTTTAGATGTCATCCAAAATGTAACAAAATCACACATTAAACCACACTAGTCAGGTGAGATGAGAAAAAGAATTTGTTTAAATTAACTAACAATTAAAAGTTCTTAGTTGGAAATAAAATAATGCACCTTAAAGTAGAGCTAAATTTAAAAAAAAAGTTTTATTAAATCAAAACTAATTTAAATGAACATTTGCAAACACACTAAGAACCACTTGTTGACACCACTGATTCTGAACAGAAACTAACATGAGAAAAGCAGGTAGCCATATAATCTGGTGACTCAGAGCTAAACATACTCTGTCCTTTGTTCAATACAAGGGGAGGGGAATACCTATGTTACCAGAAAGCAAGAGGTTGTGTAATGTGGCCTGCCTAAGGGATGGAAGAAGGGGAGGGGGATTATTAGTCTGGTGGAGAGACAAACAGTTGGGAGCCACATGACTCAATGTGCTCATTCTACAAGTGAAGTGCTTGCAATGAAACATTTAGAGAAGGTAAAGAAATAGCTACTCTACCATTTCACGGCAAACTGCCGAATAATTTTAATTAAACTTAAGGATAGCAAAATTAATATCAAATTATTAAAGGAGTGATTTTAGCTAAAACTGTCCAAGCAAATTTTAAAGTATTATATATTTTGAGAGGTGTCCTAAGACAACATTCAAGCCAGGCTGAAAATATTGTTACTTGCACTACAATTTTCATCATAACTCAGGATCCCATAGGCATCCCATTTTGAAATTTTCAGTTTATATAGATAATTAATAGTTAAGAAGCAGGTATTTTTTTCAAAAATTTCAAAAAACACTATCACCATTATTTTTTCAATTTTTTTTTTTTAAAGAGTGGGAGAAAAAAAATATTGCTAAAACTGTGCCGAGTTGTGTATCAGATTAAAGCCCATTTCAAAATGAGAAAAATGAATCAAAAAGCATAATTCTAGCTGCAATAGAACAGAAATTAATAAGAATTGAAAAATGTGGTGTGGGAGAAAAAATCTATTTTTTTTGAAATTTCAAAAATCTATTTCTCAAAAACGGGGCTATTAAAAAATCTAAAAAAAAAAATTTTATGGTTAGATTTAAGGGAAGAATAATTGGTAAAAATGTCATTTAAATACAGAATGGTCAGGTTGAGTGACTGGTTGATTTTACATGAACTGACCCTGATGGAGGTAAAAATATACTGACCCAACAGTGAATAGACATAGACAAATGACCCCCAGAAAGATATTTGAGCTCTGGTCGACCAGCTTTATGCGCCAACCACTCTACTGACTAAATTATCCACAGTATCTTTTGTGTCAGTGTGTCAATCAGTAGAGTGGTTAGCGGGTGAAGCCAGACGACAGGGGTTCACATCCATGTCTGGCTGTCATTTTTGCTAAATTCACACAATCATTCCATCAGAATGTTATCTGGATAGAAGTGTTTGTTTAAGTGAACATACTACCTATCTTTGAACATATATATGGTGGCCATGTTACACACTTGAAGACTGACACATAAAATAGCAATGTTAGTCTACGTGTGATTGAATGTATGCTATGAGCTATAGAAACAAGTTATGATATGCTATCAATCAACAAAGTGTACTTTGAATTAGTCAATTCAGTCTGTTTATTTAGTGTGTTTGTCAATATAACATATAAACCACACAAAATAAATCCTTCTTTAGCCAATCTGTAATTCATTGGCCTTAAACACCCCATTCAACCAACACTTTAAATACGTCTGCTGGGCAGCTGTATAATGAATAAGATATTTATTTATATTAATATTTAGCACCGCGTCTTACTACCCGTTCGGGTTATACGCTTAAGTACTAATTACGCTAATGGATTAGGAATGGGGAAGGTTGAATTTAGAGGAAGTGAACCCGCATTTGCGTGGAAGGAGAGTGGAAAACCATTTAGGAAAAACTTCCCCCAGATCACCTGACCGAGATTCGAACCTCAATCTCCCCGTCCTCGGCGGTCGAGCTCAACACGAATAGCGCGTTAGCCAACTACGCCACCGAGGCGGGTTATAACGAATAAGAATCCTGGGTTTGAAACTTGGTGTGGACGAAAAAAAATTATTGGTGAAATTGGAGTGTCCTCTTTCACAATGATGGAATGTTTGTTTCAGAATTATTTTAGTTTGTAAGTTGTGTACTGATTTAACAAGTTGTTTCTAAAAATACAGATCAAATGCTAATAGGCACTATTAAAAATCTACTCCCCTGTTTGTAGTACATAATCTTTAGACAATAAAGTAACAATACTGTTATAGAGTATTATCCTTTTTTCTAAATCAGAGGCCCACAGGTTTGCCTGGTGATCTTCTGCAAATTAGATTTGAACGATATTAAAGCATGAGATTTTAAAATTAAACTACACCAGAAATCTAAGGAGAATACCCTTTACAGTCTAGTAAAACATTAAAACAACATTGCTATTTTTAGAGCTAAACGCAAACAGTTTTTTATTTTATTTTTAGTGTTTCAATGACGGCTAGATTTAAAATTTATTTAAGAATAAAAGCAATTTGAAGTTTAACTGCAAGGTACAATATAACAGGGTTAATCAAGACAGTAGGTAGTACTTTAGTCCTGGCCTTCCCCCGTTATCACTTTTACATCATCTCTTTCTACTTTATTAGCTTACAATCTTCTTCTCTCACTCGCACACTTGCAGTTATCTGCTCTTCCAATCTATTTCTTGGTCTCTCTTGCAGTATTTTCCCTATATACTTCATCACCAACATTCTCCTTTCAATTCTTTCTTTTTCTATCCTCATTAAATGACCATATAATTTCATCCTTGCTTCCTCTACTATCATGTACTCCCTGTAGACTACCACAACTCTTTGCAAGATAACTTATCTCCTTGTAAGAGATAGTAGCATACTCCTCAAACTTCATTCCAATCAAGTTTACTAACTAGTGAGTATCAAATGCAAAATGTTGCTAAAGGTCACACTTAGAAAATAAATAATTGTTGACATATCCTCGCAAACAAATTACTTTATTTGTAAAATATTTAAAATTACTAAGAAAAAAAAATATTCTAAGTTATGATTTTGGGAATATTAAGGGGTGAAGCTTTTAATAAAATATATTAGGTAGTCAAAATAAATACAATACCGGTAATATATAAATTAAGATATTTTTTCTGTATAAACGCTTAATATTAATCAAAAATCTTAATGTTGCTTCAATAAACAGCTAAGACAATCTTATGGCCTGGAAATCAAAGATGTGTCCCAGGGGTTTGGTTACCACTTACCATGGGGGTTGATGGAGGGAGTACACATCCAACTTTGAGTTAATGTGATACCCACGGGTATTTATTTTAATTGGTGGGCCCTTACAAATGATTGTCAGTCATTCCTCAGATTGAGCAGTTTAATTTTAGTTAGGTTCATCTAAACATCAATCTGTGGATATACACCTCATGTGTGTAATGTTAATAACATGTTATATATAAACACAATATAGTGAGGAAACAACCATTAAATTACCAGTAAGAAATATAATTATGGTGTTTATGTTTATTAAAGACATTATTTACTAAGCATCAGAGCTCAAGTGTAAATAATGCTCGCAAAACGTAGACCCTATTATTAAGATCAGTTTAACATGGAAAAGTTGAAGTCAGTTTGATTTGTTTTCAATAAGTCAGCGGCACTGATAGTAGGGAATGTGTGCTTTTATTAACAAAGTGAGCGCGATAATGTAACTATTTCCATGTATCTTCTAGAATTGTGCAGGTCAAAACAACTCACCACAATATGTGTAGATGGAGTTCTGTCGACAGAAGCGCACCTCCAGATTGTAGAGCACTGCAGGCTCATGGAGGTATGACAGAGACGTCAAGTCATTCTCGCCAATCAGAATGTCGGATTACGTAGAGGTGGTAGCTTTTCATCAGTAGGTACAGATAGATCGTGCACCTGAACAAAATACAATAGATATTGACTTGGATGTTAAGGATTAACTTAGATGTGATTTACAATTTTATTACAAATAATTTTTGGATTGGAAATAGTTTGAGTATTTATTGGAAATCTGAGACACTAAAGTACACCCAGGGGTATGGTATAATTAAGTTTTCAGTTTTTGAGAAGCAAATACGAAAATAAGCTTTAACAACTTTAGAAACAAAGTGTTTAGATTTTTAAGCCTCCCAAACCCCTTAAAATATTATCAATAAAGTATTTTTGTTTACCTCAATGCCTAGGTTGGTTACTAATTCGACTTATATAATTAATAATCCCTCACAGCACCAATTATATTTGAAAAACTTTAAATTGCTTCAAGAGAGGTTCAATATATAAAAAAAATTCCTTTACATTTTCTGTAGGGAGATTTCACTGCGAGCTCCCTACAAGTAGAAACCCCCTTCTGAAATAAAAAACTATAGGTACAGTCCTGGTACAGTTCATAAATTAGATTAGGCCTACAGCCGTGACAGTGGCAGCCATAAAACTAAACACAATAATTTGATCAGAAACTGTTTTGATATAAAAGTAGAAAATCAGTGGACCCCCCAAGTAAACATCTTCAGTATCCATCATATTTAAAAAGGGGAAGCTAGCAGCCCACCTCCCCCCTTTTTCCTACATCCTGAATACATCACATTTAATGTGAAGGTTCTTTCTGACTACAAGTTAGGCTCGGAACATTCTCAGTCATTCCAATAGAATAAATGGTACAACAGCCAAACTAAGCTATTTTTCAAGAAATAATATTGTAGATTGTACTGATAATGACATTTACTTTGTGGACAGTGAATAAAACATGTTGTCTTCACACCAAAATAAACTTCAAGTAAATACAAATACTGGCACAACTCAAGAGGTGCTGACGAGGTGTCATATGGCCAATAATGCCAATTCAGCATCTGCCTTCTTAAATATAGGTCTGTAAAACAATGACTGAGAAATGTTTAAATGTGAGATATACCAGCAAATGAAAACTGACAAGAAAGCAAAAAATGTCTAAGACACAGTAAGTATGACAACCTGCACTTTATGTCCAAGTGAGTCTTAAGTTATAGATATTTGACTTTATATTCATTTCATGGGAAACAATTTATACATTATCAACTAACAAAAGTTTGATCTAAAATACACGTTGTTGTAAGACTTCCTTAACATGTCCATTGATCTAAAAAAACTTTTAAATATGTGTAGAAGTTCAATTGATATTTTACCATAAATGCTTAATGCATCAGTAAATGTATTAGTATTTTTAAATAGCAATGAAAGCATTAGAGAATGTTCCCTATTTATAGAGACCATTTTAAAACAACAAATTTGGTAATCAAGATTGTGCAAAATTGTTTCCCAACAGAAAATAAAAATAATTCAAAATTCAACCAAGCCGCTTCAGTGGTCACATGGTTCAAGGCGCTACTCTCATAGTATACTAGACTGTCGATGATGGGGAGATCAAAGTTCAAATCTCAAAATGGGTGATCTGAGGGCGATTTTTACAAAATGATTTTACACTCTCACTCTACCCAAATGTGGGTATACTTCCAATAAATATATCCTCTCTCATCCTAAAACCATTAGCACAATTAGTACATAAGGTTATAACCCAGAGAGGTAGTAATACCCGGCGATAAAAAAAACTCCATTATAAGAGCCCATTTCACTCAGCTACTAACAAATAAAATGTAGAATTTGAATAACTATATTAAATAAAATCGCGTATATAAAAATAATATTTTTCGATATTTTTATGGGATATTGTTGGGTATAATGTTGCAAGATTGTACCTCACGGGCCAATATTTATTGCAATGACAAAATAAATTTAACTATATTTTTAATGACTCCCATAATGAAACTAAATAAATATTGTTTTTAAAATAAAAAATTGGATGTAGATGGTGGCACTGCTTTAACTAAAAAAAGAATAGCCGGTTCATACCAAGGGAAGACGGCTCCAGAGATAGTTTGGGGGCTTCAACTACTCTCATCTCCAAAATAATTATTAATGTATTTTTGTATTTCTCTAAAATGTCTAGGACTAATAGCTTACTGGAGTTTAATCAAATTTATAGCATATAAAACTTCCATTATTTATGTAAAAATATTAAACTGCTTCAAGAAGAATTTGATGTCAGAAAAAAAAATCTTGACATTTGATAGAGGCACTAGCCAGCACAGGGAGGAAAACTGCCCTCCCCCTTTCCATTCAACAAATTAATTTGTGGATGAAACCCTGTAAACTAATAACTACATGAAGAATATTTAAAAAAGTTACAAGTGAATTATAAATATTGTCAAGTCATTCTAGAGTTGTTTCAAACATAACATTTTCTCACATCTTTTGTTTAAAGAACAAATACAAAGTTTCTTAAACGTGTCCTTTGTTAAGGTACATCTTTCCAATATAAAAGAAACTAATAAATCTTAAACTATCAAATATTACACTCATGGCTACCCTCAGGGGTGTGCAAATGGTGCGGCTGTACAGGGCCTCGTGATTTGGGGGGGCTCCACGCTTGCTTAGGTGGCAGAGAGATAAACAAGTTGTAATGATAAATTTTCGCTCACATGATTGTATAGTAGCTTCCCTGTATAGATGATTTAGCAGAGTGTAAAACCAAATAAAAACCAAATCATGTGGTTTGGTTTATTGACCAAGTTAGGTGAGTTCTCCATTTTAAGTCCATCAATTTGCATTTGTTTGTTTGTTTGTGGTGGATTGTGTCTCAACATAACTTGTAAACGCATTAATCAATTTAATTCAAATTTACCACAGTGGTTTTTTGTACCTTCATACAACTCAAGTTAGTTGAAGGGAAGAAAATTGAACTAAGGGTTGGGGATAAATCAAACCTTTATATTCATAGAAACATGGCTTCTGGTATTAAAGGATTACATGTATTTACCTTTTAGAGCATTTCCTAATACACTATTCAGCTGAAAATTGGTATAACGGTGCAAACTAATGTGCTAACATTAACCCAAATATTTTTATTTTTTTAAGGTGGTGTGGGGGTGAGGTAGATAACCGAGGTCCCTGCAAATTAAGTTTGCCCAGTGCCCCATGTATGCTTAGGGCAGCCCTGCTTACACTACAGTCTTTGCATTTTTATAACAATGTAGCAAATGTGCCAATTTTTTTAAAATAATTTTGTTGAATTTCAAAGAATCAAAGGCTTTTAACAAAATGTGTTGACTTTGCCCTGAAATTTATCCGCCTATCACATTCCAAGTCTTCTTGATGTAGTTATAGTACAAAATAATATATTCCTTACCTTTCCATCCTCTGTGGCAACTTTCAGAATCTTTTCTTTATAGTCTTCTACCACCTCCGCACCCTCCCACACTTTTAGAGAGTGCTGGATCCAAACCCGTGCACCCTGAAACAAAAGCATACAACAACATATGTGAGTATTTTTATCTAAGATAATTTGAAATCACACCAATTACAAACCCCAATAAGAATGTGAGGGAACATTCTTTACACACGGTATGAATGTTCTGAGAGAGTATGAAACAACACTTCAAAGAAAATGACTACGGATCATGTTGAATATATCTTATTTGCTCGTCTCACGATGCTACTTGTTGATAAGTATCGCTAATTGACTATCCTCCCCCCCCCCCCTTCATTTCCTCTATTGTGTCTATTCTGAGTGCATATTCCATAGAAAGTACCACCCTTTACTAGGCTACTCATACCTTGCTCACATTTTGTTCTTTGGTTTAACGTCAGTCTGCTGTTAAGAATTCATCCTAGCACGACGCAGCTCCACAACACATGCTGTCTCTCTCCCTCTATAGTGTAAGAAAATAGTCTCACATCTTCGTGATCATTTCTCTCTCATTTTTTATCCTTGTCTTTGGTGTGCAACAGGACAAATCAAGATAGACCATGTGAGGTTTTATAGTGTGATTATATTTATATGTAATTAGTTCAAACAAATGTATGTTCAGTTTTTTTTATAGGGGAGCTCCTCTTGTCACCTAGAGCATCTCTACCAAACCTGCTCTTTCCACCACTCAACACCGAAAGGGGAACAGAATATTTAATTACATCAAAATTCATTCTCTGTGATAGTGTAACTAAAACTGGCCCTCCGATCTTCTCTGGATAATAAAATTGCACAGATGAGGTTAGTGCAGTACACGCAATCCAGAATTTGAAGTAAAGCATTCTCTCACTCAAAAACCCCATGTGCTTTGGTTTAGTTTGAGATGGGCTGCAACCCAAAACAAGGTTAAATAAAGGCTTTAAGGAATTCCCCAATTATTTTTCTAGACAGATCTGCTTGCAATATTTTCTAGGATTGTGGGTTATAACTTGTGTACAGTAATAAGAGAAAATACCTTCATTAATTAAAGCCAGGATAGCTCGAAAGGTAAAGTTTGTATGGTAAAGAAAACAGTGAATTTTAGAAGTATAGTTAAATTTAATGTTTAATAGGAAATTGTGTGCAAACTAAGTGATTATTTTATCATAGCGTGTTGCATTAAAATATGTCTGAGCCACATGAGGCAATCAATGATTAAAATAATAGTTAATAATAATAATAATAATAATAATAATAATAATAATATATTATATATTATTATTATATATAATAATATTATTATTTATTATTATTATTATTATATATTATTATTATTATTATTATTATTATTAGCACCGCGTCTTACTACCCGTTCGGGTTATACGCACTTACGCTAATGTGCAATGGTAGGGTGATTGTGAGATGAAATGGAGGACCTACAGTTTAACGTGGAATCCGAACCACGGTGGAAGCCTGGCATTCCTCACATTCACAAGTTGTGATTAATACACATCTTGTCAGAGGTGAAGGAAGGGTTTGGCAATCAGATAAATCTGTGCCGGGACCGAGGATTGAACCCCAGACCCTCAGCACAGAAGTCCGACACCTTACCCCTAGACCACCAGGTCACCGAAAATAATAGTTCAAAGACAATATGTTCAATACAATAATAATAATTATAATAGGTGATTGGACAGTTTAGAATGTAATTAAATAATAGTGAGCAATCCATTCTCACATATTTAAAATTGAAACAGAATAATAGTCAGGAAGCAATAATTTTGTTCAATAATATTTATTTAATTTTAAATTATTCAAACACATTTTATTACTATTATTTTATAGTTTAATCTCATGATAAAATCTAATAGCTCATTATATATTTTATAAATCAATGAATTTAGCAGATCATCATGGAACTTATTAATACTATCATTGACTTATTGCTGCAGCTCAAAATATATTATAATAAGCACACTTAATCTATCCATCACTTATCAAAGATCAAGGGTTCCAGGAATTAATGACAGGATAGATCATGTGACCCAGAAATTAACATTAGGATGAATCAAGAGGTCCAGAAATATTAATAGGATGAATCAATGAGTCCAGGATTTAACGACAGGTTGGATCACAGGATACAGGATTTAACGACAGGTTGGATCACAGGGTACAGGATTTAACGACAGGTTGTATCACAGGGTACAGGATTTAACGACAGGTTGTATCACAGGGTACAGGATTTAACGACAGGTTGTATCACAGGGTACAGGATTTAACGACAGGTTGTATCACAGGGTACAGGATTTAACAACAGGTTGTATCACAGGGTACAGGATTTAACGACAGGTTGTATCACAGGGTACAGGATTTAACGACAGGTTGTATCACAGGGTACAGGATTTAACGACAGGTTGTATCACAGGGTACAGGATTTAACGACATGTTGTATCACAGGGTACAGGATTTAACGACATGTTGTATCACAGGGTACAGGATTTAACGACATGTTGTATCACAGGGTACAGGATTTAACGACAGGTTGTATCACAGGGTACAGGATTTAACGACAGGTTGTATCACAGGGTACAGGATTTAACGACAGGTTGTATCACAGGGTACAGGATTTAACGACATGTTGTATCACAGGGTACAAGATTTAACGACAGGTTGTATCACAGGGTACAGGATTTAACAACAGGTTGTATCACAGGGTACAGGATTTAACGACAGGTTGTATCACAGGGTACAGGATTTAACGACAGGTTGTATCACAGGGTACAGGATTTAACGACAGGTTGTATCACAGGGTACAGGATTTAACGACAGGTTGGATCACAGGGTACAGGATTTAACGACAGGTTGGATCACAGGGTACAGGATCTAACGACAGGTTGTATCACAGGGTACAAGATCTAACGACAGGTTGGATCACAGGGTACAGGATTTAACGACAGGTTGGATCACAGGGTACAGGATTTAACGACAGGTTGGATCACAGGGTAAAGGATTTAACGACAGGTTGGATCACAGGGTACAGGATTTAACGACAGGTTGGATCACAGGGTACAGGATTTAACGACAGGTTGGATCACAGGGTACAGGATTTAACGACAGGTTGGATCACAGGGTACAGGATTTAACGACAGGTTGGATCACAGGGTACAGGATTTAATGACAGGTTGGATCACAGGGTACAGGATTTAACGACAGGTTGGATCACAGGGTACAGGATTTAACGACAGGTTGGATCACAGGGTACAGGATTTAATGACAGGTTGGATCACAGGGTACAGGATTTAACGACAGGTTGTATCACAGGGTACAAGATCTAACGACAGGTTGGATCACAGGGTACAAGATTTAACAACAGGTTAGATCACAGGGTACAAGATTTAACGACAGGTTGGATCACAGGGTACAAGATTTAAGACAAAATTGAGTAAGAGGTCTTGGATTTAACAACAGGATGGAGCAAGAAGCCTGGAATTAGAAGTCTTAAGAATGTTATAATATCATTCAAATAAGTTAATTTAAATTTTTCAAAATCTTATTTGAAATGTACCAATTTAAACATATTTTCTTCCAATTGTTCTCATCTTTTATAAATAAATACATCATGGGTTACTAACTGCAAACAATCAAGATGTCCCTTTTGATTTGTTTACAGTTCCTTAATTACTTTTTATAAGTATGTTTTTATAACATTTATTTTTACACTATTTTATTGTTGAAACAATGTTAAAGGCATTTCCCATTATTATAATTTATAAATTTGAGCCAGAAGAAATGTGATCTTCCAGGTTTATATCACCGCATCTTATTACTCGTTCATGTTATACACCCTAACTTCGCCAGCATAAATAAAGACATTTAAATAAATAGATAATTATATATATCTATGTACTAATTAAGCTTGTGCTTTTAGGGGTTAGGAAGGTTATATTTAGAGGAAGTGTACCCACATTTCTGCTGAAAGAGATTGGAAAATTATTTTGGAAAAACCACGCTCAGTATACCCAACCAAGATTCGAACCTTGATCTCCCTGTCATCGGTAACTAGTATAGTCTACTGCGAGAGTAGCGCCTTAAACCATGGACATGCACACATGCACATACACGCACAAACACACGCACAAAAACACACACACACAGTGTTATGTTGGCATTTTACACTTTACTGTTTCTTCTAAAGTCTCTTTCAATTTTGTAAAATCTATGAAATCCTTTGATAAAACAAGTATTAAAAAAAATTAAAATTAAGAATATGATTTTTAAATATTTTTGCAGGAAATCTAAAAGTATGCATTAAAATTTAAATATGGGTTTGTCACAGGACACATAATCAATCTGTGCTTAGTTTTGGTTTTCAAAACTATTTGGCCAACAAAATTATTTGATTTAAAAAAAAAATGTATATTTTATTATTAACTAACATAATAATAACCTCTTTTCAACTAGAGTTTATTGAAAGTTTGGGTTTATAGCACTTTAGTGTATATATATAAATATATATATATATATATATATATATACACACAGAGACACACACACACACAATGGCATGAATGTTCAAAGCAAGGGTTGTACACTGAACAGGACGACCCCTTCCCCCCCCCCCCAAGTGATGGGTGTTGTAGCCAAGAAATGTAGAGGCCAAGAAATAAATCTAACCAGGTCAAACCCAAGCTTTTATTCTCCCTCATAAATGCCAATTAAATTTGCCAAATAAATTTTCTAATTTGTGGTTACACATTTGAGAGCTTACCTGTTTTTTTTAAGCAATGAATTAATTAAAAACAAATCAAACTAAAAAAAATTAAAAAATATTCTTATTCACTAAATATAACTATAAGAGTATATATAAAACCGTCAGAGTTTATTTATATCCATATATATGCAGAAATAGCATTATAGGCCACTGAGGTTATGGGGCCCCATCTTCGCCGAAAAAAATCCTCCCCAGACACATCTCTGAAACCGCTGGGACAAAATTGTAACATATGTTTTCTACAGTGAGAAAAATATTTATTTATTGTCTAGACAAAGTCTTTACCAAAGAAAATAATATTTTTCTACTTTTATAGTATAGCACAATTTGTGCAAATATTTGCTAGTTCCTATTATACCTACCTTAATAATATTTAATAATTATTATTTCAGAAAATGATATAAAATCTTATTTTGGTGTTATTACATGTGTGTGAAACAGGACATTTAATATTAACACTCTCAGCTTGATTTGAACTATCATTTTAAACTTTACTAATTATTACACTCAAGAGTTAACTTTACTTATGATTAGATGTTAGATTTAGACAACAAATAAAAAATATATCATAGGCAAAGTATTCGTTTATATGAAATGCTAGTTTTTTAAAATATAGCATCAAATAGTGAGAAAGATAAATACTTTAAGAGCCAGAATGTCTTAACGGTTTGTGTCTCGGCTCTGACCAGAGAATCTGGGGTTCAAATCCATCCAATTATGTTGGGAGTAGTTTTTGCTTTTCCAGTCTCGCTCCAGATGAGTTCTGGTGCATTTCTTTGAAGTTCATTCTGCTTATTACGTATCTCATATTGGTTAAGTGTAAGTTGTGTTAGTCCTAAATGGGTAGAGAGATAGCTGTAATGCTAGATTTACAATTATAAAAAAAACTATTTATATTATTATGTAAATGTACAAGCAAAAGCGCTTATATCTTTTACTGCTGCTAAAACATAAAATAAGTGTGGGAATACAAAATTTTTAAACTAGTTGGAATCCAACCTGTAATGTTACGACACTTAAATCATAGTAATTAAAAAAGTGTGCAGTTTGTTACCAGAGTGAAAGTAAAACCAGAACTGTGCAGAGAGAAAATGAAGTTAACACCATCCTAACATTTAACTAAGGGGGATTGCTCCACACCCCCTATTTAGATTACTTATTTGAGCTTTTACATCAGAGAGACATTCATTTTCCAGTTGGCTAGCATGACCCAGAGATGTAATTACATCACCACCCAATTGCTCCCAGCGTCAAGACATAACTTCCTTATTGTAAAAAGTAGACCCTAGAAGAGTTTCCAGAAAACGAGGGTTTAAGTTGCCACATGACATTATTTGTAGATAATATTTTTCAGAACGTAACAACTAGAAAAATAAAGTAAATTGCTTTTTGAATTATAAATGTTCTGATAAAAGTGGTGTAGGCAATTCGAAGATAATAAAATTTACAATTAATATTACAGATTTAATGTACCATATTTGTCAAGTATACTTTAATGATGGAATCAAAATTACACTGATTTAACGAGTTTTAAAAATACAAAATTAAATATTGTAAACACACACACACCATTTAAAAAATAGCATCAAGAACTAAGGAAAATTACTCTATTTAATACCACCTGTCCTGGCTAAGGACACATGTTAACTACGCTAATAAGGTAGGGATAAGGTAGGTAAAATTTAGAATAAATGTACCAGCATGTGTGGAGGGAGCATGGTAAACTATTTTGGAAACCGCCTCCCTCAATACATGTGGCAGGAATTTTAGCCCCGACTTTACAGTCACTCGCTAACCAAACTAGATGAGCTGACATTTATTCTACGTGATGCGATGCAGGTATTCAGATTCTTGAGTACATTCTAAAATTTGTGTTAAACATCTAAAACTTATTTATTTTTATTTGCATTATCTTGAAATTAATTTTAAGTTTGGTGGTGGTGGTGCAAAAATCATAATTTAAATAAATTCTGAAAATGATGCTTTGATATAAGAATTAAATATGAAACTTTTGGATCAGCATGCCAATGCACTTAACGGTGTAATATCCTAAATAATAAATGCAATATTTACAATTAAATATGTAGATGCAACTATTGTGCCAAAATGGCTAGCAAATTCAGCAATGTTTCTGCAGACCAAAAGCTCTTGTAGATCAATGATGGCTCAAAGTAGCCAACAACTTTGCATTTCTAAACAAAGACCCAGCCTTGAGATATGAGATATATGACCCTGGCCATGTTTTCAATTTATAGTGCACACACACATATTTATATATTCTAGCACTACGACTTACTACCTGGAGCTATCCAGCAGGGTAGTCCTGTGCTCAGGATAATTCTTCACTCATATTTTAAGGCAGAGTCTGTGATAGACGTGCAGAGATTGTCAGTTGTCAGGTGTTATTTATCAATTTAAAGAATATATTTAGATGAGGCCCATAGCTGTCATTAACAAATATAATAACTTGGCTATCACACATAATAGTTAAAAGCACTATTTAGAACAAGGGAATGGTAAAACGTGTGATACAATATCATGATTTATTTAAGCTGTTGTGTGTCTGCTATGTTCAGAATATTCTTAGTTCTTATCCAACTACAGTAGCCCCATGGCTTCTTTGGTGCTGGCTGACAGTTCACAGCTGACTTCCGACAGTCAACAGTTAGGTATATACCTTAATATTGACTGTCAGAAGTGACAGCTGCTAAATACATGTTTTTTGCATACCATATGGTTCGGCGTAGGGATACATAATTTGGTATGGTAGCTTTTCAAAGCTGTCAGAAGTCAGCTGTGAGCTGTCAGTCAGCACCACAGAAGCTAAAACTGAGGTATATAAATGCTACCAATGTGAACCCACTGGCTCTTGGATCAACCAGTAAAATACAATAGTTGTCAACCTTTGTCGATCAGGTTGTCCTTCACATTAAAATAACTGAATCCATTGAACATAGTCTAGTCTCGGGAGTCAACCAATCTCCCAGAACACAAAATAACAAAACATTTCAGGACGAATGAGGGATTGGTTGACTTTAAAACCTTTAATATAACATGAATACGAGCACCAATTTGGCAAGAGAAAAGAGCAAAATCACATTTTAGCTATCTGGTAAATAGTAGGCCTGAATAAAATTTAACAAAATTATATTTTATAATAATGCTGTGCACACTTGGCACAGTTAATATATATAAGAAAGAGTACTATTCAATGTTATCCTAAGATTTCTGTGTGTAGATGGTTGTCAAGTTAAAACAACAAAAATGCATTAAATTATTTATTTCTCAATGTTTAGCCTCTAGCCCAAAATATGGATCTAAAACCAAACTCACATGTTCTGGTAGATGCAGGTGTATTCAAAGTATGGTTTGGATTCAACAATTAGTTCAACGCTAATGCACATTATCTGCTTCGGTGACCGCCTGGTCCAAGGCGTCAATCTCATAGTAGACTATACTGCCGATAACAGGGAGATCAAGGGCCAAGTCCCGGTCGGGTGTAGTGAGGGTGGTTTTCCCTTGATGATTTTACACCCTCCCTTCATGCAAATGTGGGTACACTTCTTCTAAATTCAACCTTACTCCTCCCTAACTCATTAGTGTAGTTGGTGGCAACAAATACACACATTATGACCACTAAATTAGTCAGTTTTCTTATCTAACAGCACATCTTGACACAAGGTCATTCTATAGCCTGACCTATGGAGAAAGGAATGTGTAGAGCAATTGCCTCACTCAACTTCATGTAATTTATTATTACATGCAATGAATAGTTGTTTTCAAAGATTAATTTAATTTTTGGCTGATAAAACCAACAGGTAATTTTATAATTATAGTAGGATTTTAATAGTAGTGTACAAAGTCCACTTTTTCATTATGAAGCGAACTCGAATCAAATATATTAAATATTCTCAAAGCCAAATCATAGCTTGAATATCTTTGTTTCATGCTTGAAAAAATATATTGCGGTTCTTTATATAACTTTACGCAATTAAATCATCTATAAAATGTTTTATTGCACAATTATTGTAATATTTCTATTTAATCTGATAAATCAAGTTGTCATCACAATATCCAATTAAAATAATTCACGTTTTTCACTATGAATAATAATTTGTAATGCATATAAAAGCTCAGAATGGCAATAATTGACCATACATTGAGTATTTTAGCTGGCAATACTTTTATTGGCAAAGCTTCATTATTGTCAAAGTTTGAATTTTTTTTCAAATCCAAGTTGAAGCTGTTATTTGTTTTGAAGCCAAGTCAAAGATTTTCAGCCCCCCCTCCCAACTTAGAGTATTATGTCATACACATTTAACCACATGATTCAGATACTCACAACATTGTAGAACGTAAGATAATCTACACCATAAGTCCATTCTTGGAACCTGCGAACATGCTCGGCTGCAAATTCCCTCTCTTTCTGCAGGTGTTTGCTATACATGATGGTCTTGTGCGAAGACACACGTTTTTTGGGAGGAGTATAGTCACATGCCAATACAGGGATCATTGTTAACACTGTGTCCAAACAATTGTTTTTGCTGGCAACTTCTCATGTTCGGCACAACTGAGAATTGTTTGACTTGACACAAACAATATTATTTTAGTTTACCCCTCTAAGCAACAAATTTAATTTAGCAATGTTTTGTTTGAAAATTTAACTGTCTACTTTTAAATGTTAAGATTTCCTATTCCCTACTCTTAATACAAAAAAAAAAATCACTAAGAAACTAGAAATCTCTTTAAAAGGTATAACAAATAATGCTCAGCCATATATATTGTTATTGCAAATTTACGAAGCTCAAAAACATCAACGTGGTCATATTCTTCACAAAATATTTGCCAAAACACAATCACTTAAAATATGAAGAAAAACACACAATAAGCACATTAATACAGTAACTTTAAACACACATGTTTTTATAAAACCTCTGTACCAAAATAACTGACATACTTAAACACTGTTAAATGCATACGACAAAGATTTTTCAAAAGATGTTAATAAAATGAAATAATCGAGATAGATTTGAAAACTGTCCAATATTTAAAATGCCAAAAAAGCAAATATTTAATTCACTCAAACACATGATTTGCTGGCTCCAATTTTAGCATTGTGGATAAGGGGGTGGGGGGGCATAAACAATAATTGTAAACATAGAAACAAGTTCACAAAATTGTCACTGTAATTTGGTAATTTGTTGAAATAAGATAAGTGTTTTGACAAGAAATATTCAGCAAATAAGAGGAATAGTGAATGAACCAAATTATCTCCAGTGATGATATTGCACAATTCACAATTATTTCATACAATGAATTCAGTCCATGTGTTTTCTAATAAAACACCAACAATAGCACTATTTCACTGCGGATGATGCCTAAACCTGACCTGAGGGTTCCGCAGCTAGTTTGTGAATCATGTTGAAACCCTACCCCATGTGTTTAAACCGACCCGGCCCCACTGACTTGTGGGGCTTCTTCTGTATGTATACATGTGTGTATTGTTAGTGGCCAGCCAACACCCACTCTTCACTAAACTACTCAGACACTACTATGCAAACAACTAGCATCATCTACAGTAGTTTATAAAAAAATAAGTTAAAAAATGAATTTTTTTTTGGCAACAACCCGCTTACTCAAGATATGTTTTTTAATATTCCTTGAAAACTTTAATTTCTTCACTATAATTTATTTTATTTTATTCAGCTTTATTTTCAACTAATTTTCTGCTCAGAATATTTTATGAAACAATGATGAAACAGATTTTATTTGTTTGATGGATGGATGGATGTGGTAATAAATAAATTTATGTATATATTTATAATGTAAGAGTTAGCTAAATTTGTGTTCAATGAAAACTATAATGATATATATATATTTATTTTGTGGCATGAAAACAAAACAATTACTGTTGCATTTGTTTTTCCTGTCACAAAATGTTGCTGTTTGGTTTAAGCAAAATGACAATGTGTGGAAAAAGTGCAGCACATATTAAAATGTTTGGTGATCTTTTTAATTGGTCATATTTTTTAAACAAGTTGAAATAAATTTCTTTTTACTAGAGACCAAACATGTTGATTAAGTTTTTTTTTCCACCATGTCTTACCACCTATCTGGGCTATATACATTTTAACTAAGCTTATCAGGTTGGGATGAGAAAAGGTAGAGTTGTATAGGAAATGTACCTGTATTTGCGTTAAAAAATGGGAAATCATTCAGTAAAACCCACCTTTAGTATACCGGGATTCAAACTCCAGCCTCCAGAAGACTAGATGAGTCCGACATTTAGTCCACATACCCACGAATGCAGGTAGTTTAAAAAGGTGGTGGTTATCATAATATGATTTGAAAAGCCATTCCATCTCTTTTGATTGTCACTTATTCAACACAACGGGTTATTAATAGCAAAATTTAAGAAGTAGGGATGAAAATATTTTTAAATGAAGTAAACTTGTATTCTTGAATCAGGGTGGAGAGAAAATAGAAGAGCCACATTGATAAACATACAGAGCCTCCACTCCCCTAGTGAGATTCAAACCCTGACCCCTTCAATAGTAACTATGTGCAATACAACAGCTTAGACATCACAGACAATTACTGGGTTTTGAAAACATTTAATAAAATGCTTATGAAGGGTGGTTTATTTGCCCCAACAAGTTTGCAGGAGTAAATAAACATTATTTTGCTAAAATTGAATTCAAAAGGTAATGATGTGACAACATGTATGCGATTTTACAAAGCAAAGAAAACATTTCAAGTTATTAAGTTATTTGATTTTGAGCTTTTATACCAATGTTTTAGTAAAATTACAATCTTCTGAGATAAAGCTAGGAAATGTTTCAAGTGCTAACTTATGTACGATTAGATTCATAGAGAAAGTTTCCATTTAACAAACTATAACTGTAATATGAATAATAATGTTGCAGATTGACGAACAATAGAAACCTAAAAACACAACTGATGGTAACATTTAGGTATAAGACCAACATATCAACACAACAAGGGAGGCACTGTTCAAGAAAACCACTAGCACATGACCGAGTGGCCAACCCGAGAATACTAAGGGGAACACGACCAAGAACACTATACTTTATAGTGAACCAAGGTTGCCAACAAATACTTATAATGGTGTCAGACAGTCTTATGTAAATTTCAATCCAACAACAAACAAAACAAAAACTGCTCATTTGGAAAAAAATATAAATGACAGCACTTGATGAGAATCCAAAAGCATTTATAAACAAACTTGTTTTACGAGGAAAATGTATTAGCATACTACACACAAATACTTGGTCCCTAAGAAGTCAGGAACTGGCTGTGAGATGACCTCACTTCAAACTTGCTGGCCAAGAAATGACCATCGGTCATTACAATTAAGATATATCCATTCACCTTGAAACAAGTTCTAGTTTATTTCCTTACAATAAGTGGAATGGCAAGTCAGCTTGTGATATTCATGGAAAGTTTATTTTAAAATATACCTGTATTGTTCAGGCAGTTGACGAAATGAGAAACGTAAAACCAAGAGTGTAATTTAGTGTGAATTTCAAATTCCGTCAAATAGGACCTTGTTAGAATACCACACCCATGACCACAACCAATTGTGCACCAAAACATGATTGAGCTAGTTATGTAGAAATGGTTGCAAACACTTGGTGTGTACCATTGTCCGAATGACATGTAAAAACAATGCACAAACTTCATCGCTGTTTGTATCAAAATGTAATACCTCTTATGGCCAAACCATATGGTATACCAAACACTGTTATTACGGGTATTTAGTCACTCACCAATTTGGTCCCATAACAAGTCGCTTTATACCTCTTTCAACACTGGCGTGCCAGAAATATCCATTACAAAGCTCCCTCACTTTCTATAGCTTCTCAACAGAAGTTTATATTCATATTATAAGAACCATCCCCTACTTTTAAATTAATATAAGGACAAAATCCTGACTCACTGACTCATCCATCACCTTACTGCCCGAGTCATTGACCTGGGATAACTTAAATTTGGCATGGAAAGGTTCCTTTCAGGTCGTAGGTATCCAATAAAGAAATTGAATTTCTATGCTAAATTCAGCCCCTAAGGGGTAAGGTATTGAACATTTTTAAAGGTATTAACCGTATTTCCAATCACTTTACTGTAAATATGAACATTTGCATTGAAGGTGCTTTTTTTTAGCATAGGCTTTTTAGATTTTTCGAAATCCATCCCTTAAAGATGAAATGGAGAAGGGGGTGGTATTTGAATAATATCAAAATTTCAAAAGATATAAAACCTATTGACTTTAGGAGGAGGATATTATGCTGACCAATGTATATAATACAAGATTGTAATTTTAAAGTGAATTTATAATGAATATCAACACAAAGGTTGCAACTGACTGTGGTATCTGATATCTCGCTTTACTATTGGTAGCTCATTTATCCATCACAGACTCAGCCTTAAGCTAATAGTGAAGAATGATCTTAAGCACAGGACCAATCCTGGATTGCTCAGTGTTAGAGCATTGGCGTAACTAATCCAAAGGTCTCGTGTTCAAGTCCTGTGTCTAAGTGTCATTTTCCAAATAATTTAAATTAATTGAATTGTGGTCCTCTCCATATGGACAATGCCGTAATTACAATGATTTGCAGCCTGTGTGTTGATATTCATTATTCAGGCAGTTATGGATCATTGTAGATATAAATTTACTTTTGACTTGAATCAGTTTAGAAAAACTCATTCACAGGAGGTAATTTACTAGTTACAGGATTCACGCTAAACTCTTTGGTAGCATTCATAAATTGCATGAATATATTTTATCCTAGAAGTCGAAAAAGCTTTATTAAAGTGAAATATTAACTATGTCAATATCAAATTTAAAATTACTATCTTCCGTTTTAACATTTTTTTTATAAAATCGCTGCTCAGTACCTTGAAATAAGGAAATGACACATAGGCATATTATATGAATTATTTAATTTTTCTGCAAATTATTTGCTTTCCTTGCTTTCATCTAGATATCAAAGTACTGGTCTTTATTTAACTACTGGGATTAAAGTCTCATCAGAATGTTATGCTTAGAGCTTATCCATAATGTTCAAGAGACTCAAGCGATAAACTTGAAGTTCGTTGCTGATCCCCAAGAAGCTTCATAAGAATGCCTTTCCAGTTATCTTTTAGCTATGGAATTCTTATGGTTTTATTTCTTTCCATAACAGTACACTAGCAAATAATTCGCTAAATGCCAGAATATACAAAACAAAATTCAAGAAAGTGCAAGGCAATATAACATACAAACATGATTTGTTCGGCTATTACGTGTGCACTACCAAAACGCACCGGCAGCACAAATATCCACATCAATATGAACATTTCCATTAGCTTTTAAGGTGTTGCATCATAAGCCAAAAATTGCTGATTTGTTTTGAATGTCATCAATGAGATGGGCAACGCGGGGATTGGCCAAAACAAGGTAGGTTTGAAGGACTTTGACTTTGGAGCCAGGTGCTATTCAAAGGAGTACTGACCCCCAAAATTGTTGAAATTTGCATAATCATTAAAGCTATTTAGAGCGGTTATTGTCTCAATGTTTTTAAATATTAAATGTGTCTCTGGATTAAAAAAAAATTAAGATGCCTCTAAAAAAATAGTGCCTATTTATCTTAAGGTTTTTATTACAGCCACATTGTTTTCTATCCTCTCTCCAGGCCGATGCTGGGGAAGTTTCTTAAGTTATCCATTTATTAATACTGTGTTAGTTTAAATCTAATGTTTAGCATTTTAAAAATAGGAATCTAGTTCAGACACAACCTGCTAAAATTAAGTTATAATATAAAAAATATAAATATGAATATGGGTAATTATTTCTTAGTCAACAAAATGTATATGTGGAGTGACTTTATATAGCTAGTGAGCTGTTTTCTTTAAGTTCTATAGATCTCCCTCCATTTGGAGGTGCTCACGAATTACTGGAGTTTAATGAACCAGTTGATGACCACTTGGTTGCTCCTCTCTTTTATAAACATTACTGTCAAAACAAGAACCAAGTGAACCAATGGACAAAAGAATATACATTTAGGACAGTTGAGTCATTTTATAACACGCACACACATGCAAACACACACACACAACGTTGTTTAGAGTATTTACATTACCTAATGAAACCCTTTGCCTTAAAAAAACCTCTAAATATCTCCAAGAGGTAATTAATAAACACCCCCATAAAATATCACACTGTCTAATATATTGTGTGTTGTTTAAGTTTATATTTTGAATTTTATATGTTTTTTTATATTTTTGCCACATTGGTATATGCTTTGGGTTTGTATTCAATTTCTTAAGGTGTACATTTATATTTTTTGATTGTTTGATTATTTGGTTTATTTTTATGCACACATAATTTTTACATTTCTATGTTCTTATGTTTGCATCTGAAACTATTAGTCATTTAAGTTTAGGAAGTTTGATAAATGATATTTGAAAAATTTTAATCTAAAAAGAACTGCTTAAATATTTTGTTCAAAATTGGTATCTGGGGGCATTTAAAACCAGTTCATTCTATGTTTATTTTTATAAAATAAATTTATTTAAGAGTAACTTACAAATGATTTATTTTTGAAATATTGAAATTGTTTTAAAAGTAATTTGAAAAAAAACCCTAATATGTGTTTATTGTAAGTGGCAAGATGAAATGTTTGCTTTTCTGAGAAAATCTTACACAAGGGTAGAAAAGAGCATTATGTGATTTATGGATGACCCCTATCATACAAGAAAATTAATACATAAAACAAGAAAATATAATTCTGCAATGAATGGCCCCAAGATAGCTGTAAGTAACCAAACCAACTCAGCCTTCAATGTTACATAACTGGTCGTGCCGACCTTACCACATTCCAGATATTATGATGAACAGAGTAAACGTGATTCAAATTACAAACATTGTTGAAAACTTCACAGCAATCAACAACACTATTCTATAGAGAAAATATAGAGTTTATCAATTTGTTTTATTTAGATTAGTATTCACATCAACATTAATAAGTTCTTATTTAGATCAGTGAATATTCACATAAAACAGTTTTCATGAAATAAATAAGTACAAGATCCTAAACGCTAACAAACAACAATAGAAATAATATTAACGGCAATGTGGTGCATTTCTAATTAAGATAATCAAGGAAAATCACACAACACAAATAGTTGAAATTACATAGTAATGAAGTTCCTGGTGCAAATAGCCCAAGGGTGTTAGATTGTCTTTTAAATTGACACAAGAATAAACAGGCAGCAAGAGTGCTACAGTCTGATTTAGACAGGAAGAACTTTTTAACAAAAATGTAGGTCTACTAAGGCAATATTCCTATATGTATGCGCCAAGTTAGTCATGTGATCTACAGTTCTCGTGTTATTTTATCACCGCATCTTACTACCTGTTCAGGCTACACGCACATGTGATAATTATTCAAATGGGGTAGGGATGAGGAAGGAAGCATTTTAGAAGTAATATACCGCTTTTTCACGGAAGGAAGCGAAAACCTTTTAGGAAAAAACACCCTTAGTAGACCCAAACAGGATTCAACCCGACAGGCCAGTTCAAACGAGAGTGAGGTGATGCCTTAGACCACTTGGCAAGTGAAGCAGTATGGTCTCATGCTTGATAGATCATACGAATACCAATAAACTAACACCAATTACTAGCAATTTGAACCCCGCAAAACAAATGTATTTTCTAAAAGTTTCTTTTAGCCAGAATCATACCATAGATGGTGGTTGGTGATGTTATGTATTCTACATGTAGCTATTTTTATCGGCTCTTGACTGTACTACCTGTTTGACAAGTTAATGACCATGAGGTTCAGTGTGTAGAGAAGAAACAAAAAAGTTGTTTCATTTTACTTTTCTTTGAAGTACAGTTTTTCGAACAAAAGAAACAACTAAATTATCTGAACCACAAAAAAAAAAAAAAAAGAGTGCCGCCACAGTTTACTAAAACAATAGCGTTTTTAATGTGACATTCGCTAGAAAAGGAAATATAAATTGAAACCAGTGTGTTGATTTCTCAATTTTAATTTAGGTCGGTGAAAAAAAACCACTTCATTCATAAGAGCTCAAAGACTGGTATTTTTAACTGTCATCATGTTTTATTACTATAAGTGATCAGTGATCTTCATCCAGCCTAAGGAGAAAGATTATAATTTTTTTTAATACATGTAATTGCATTAAAAACAAAGCGAAAACAAACCTAATGGAAAAAAATAATTCATCACATTCCTGTACCTGTTTGGGTCTGCTCGCACATTAATTATGCTAATGAGCAGAAATGGGGAGGATGAAGTGCGGTATGTCTTTCTCTCCCTCCTGAGGTGACATACTATTGCTCTTTTTTTAGCATGTATGTACAATTACACTAATTTTATTATTATTATTATTATATTATTAGCACCACGTCTTACTACCCGTTCGGGTTATACGCACTTACACTAATGTGTCAATGGTAGGGTGATTGTGAGATGAAATGGAGACTTACAGTTTAACGTGGAATCCGAACCACGGTGGAGGCCTGGCATTCCTCACATTCACAAGTTGTGATTAATACACGTCTTGTCAGAGGTGAAGGAAGGGTTTGGCAATCAGATAAATCTGTGCGGGACCGAGGATTGAACCTGACCCACAGCACAAAAGTCCTGACACCTTACCTCTAGACCACCAGGTCACCTTAATTACACTAATGAGTTAGGAATTACTTTAGAAGAAGTGTGTCCTCATTTTCATGGGAGAAAAGTTAGAAAAACTACCCTCAGTACACCTGACCAGTATTTGAACCCCGATCTCTCTGTCCTCAGCAGAGTGACCATGCAGCCATCGAAGCCAGTTAGAATTAAAATATACTATAAAGACATTAAGTGTAAAACGGTGATTGTCGATTATGATAATATTATTGAGGGAGTGATACAGTTGCCCAAGGCATTGTGTCTCTACTGTGGCCTGGAATGTCACAAATAATAAGGAATTAACTTTTTATTACAATAACAATTTGGATGTATATTAAGAGTGCCTCGCCCCTGACCTTTTCCCCTTCCCCCCCAACCCAACAACAGATACTGACTGCCTGGGTAAAACAAATAACACCTGGACTTTATTCAAAATATTGCCTTCTTGATTGTCAGTGTAGAACCAATAGTTACTTTACACTTTCAAGTGAATTGCTTGTTTAACTTGAATCAGCTCAGACTCTAAGAATGAATGTTTCTGTAATGTTATCATCAAAACTTGACTTCTAAGAATTGATCTTACGAGAACTCCTCTGTTTAGTTATGATCATGATCACATGTCTTCAATTTGAGGGTGAGGCAAATAAACTCACGAGGATGTGTTTGATGCACCAAGTGATTAATTTTATTTAACTATTTTAACAAATGTTGAATTAAAATGAGTAGAGAATCATAAATATAAAGATACATCAATGTTATCTGATATTGGTGAATATATTTATTTCAACCGACTTAGTATTTCAATCCTTGAAAAACTGCTTCAGTGACCGAATGATCCAAAGCAGAGGTCAGCAATTAATTTTAGTTGTGTATGACCATGTTGACCAATTTTGCAGGCTACCCGTATTACAAATTATTTGTAAGGCCTGATAATTTCCAGCTTTTTACCTAAATTCACAAGGACTGTTTTTGGAGGTTTCCCCCCTTAGCCATGAAGATTTAAATTCACAATTTTTTGTAACTATATTTGTCAATATTGACAAAATAAAGGCACCATCTTGGAGCAGTTTTGGCTTAATTCAACTACTTCATTGCATTAAAATATCGCGTTGTACATGTTGACTATATTAAGGTCTATATATGCGTGTGAAGCGGGATCCTCAACAGCGTCAAAACAAACCTCCGCAAAAAGTATAATTTATTTATTTTTATTATTTCTATTTATTTGAGGTAATTAACGTGTACTTTCTTAACCGACTGATTATATCAGCACAAGAGAATTTCTATGAGCGAGAGAGAACGGGCCTACCAATTTTGCCGAGAAACTTATTTTTTACAAACCTTACAGGGTTCTTTAATATGCCACAATCGACTGTTTTATTCCCCTCTGAATGGATTTTTATCGCTCAAGAAAAATCTGTTGATTCTAGCTGGATTTGAACCCACCAACATTGGGTCCTGAGGCGAACACTTTAACTCAAGACCACTGAGGTTAACAGCAAGTTGAACCAAGAGCACTTCCAGGACTCATTACGAATTGCCTGTACCACCATAACTTTCAATTTTCGCAAAATAGTGGAAAACAAGAAATGTCATTTTTCTCATTAGATATAAATATGTATATATTATCAATTCTTACTTTATTGATACTTATGGATAGTTGATAATGTTAATGAATGAGTCTGCTTTTTAATAATTCAGTAGTTTTATTAATTTGTTCAGGTAGGTATTTTAAGATTCAGAGAGACAGTTCCTTCTTGCGCTTCTGTGGGCTGGAAAGGAAAGTTTTGCCAATTGCTAACCAATGATATAAGGTATCCCTCCTGTGTTAGACTGGCCTGATGAGGAGATTGAGGTTTGAATCCCAGTCGGGTCTACTGAGAGAGGTTTTTCATAAATGGTTTCCTACTATCCTTCCATGTCTAAGCCATTAAATTACCTCTAAAATACTTCCTTCCTCGGCCCTACCCATTAGAGTTATCGTATATGTGTCCTAAACAGGTAGTGAGGCGCGGTGATGAAAAAAATAATCCTTGAAACTTTTCAAATTGTGCATTAAGTATTGAATGTTTACTAGTAATGAACCCAGTGTAGTCATGTTTCCCCAAAATGGTTTACTTCCAGTCAGGGCCATTAAGAACCCAGAAATGCTCCCAGAAAGATAATCACATATAGCCCTCAATATTCTTCAAATCACCAGTGAGTGCTTGATGGCAAAAATTTGTGGAAAATTGGAATATTTTAACACCAGAATAAATTCAATTTTATTATATAAAAGTACATAGCTAAGATCAACAATGCGGGCAACTAATCATTTAAAAATGAACGTTAAATTATTGTAATGTTTAAAAAATAAATGGTAAGGAACACTGCATGGACTTTCTCACTCAAATTGTTTAAAAATGGAGATAATTACTTTAAACTCGTAATACAGTATAAGTGAAATGAAATAATAACTATATACTAATACACACGACCAAAAATTGCATTATACTTATTAAGATTTTTTTAACTCTCGGTTTTAAATTTTATAATTTTATTTTTATATAATTTAAATTCATTTATATATTTGGACTAATAAAAAATATCAATATTGGGTCCCCAAGGGTATTAAAATTTAAACTCTTGGTTAAAATTTCTTACATTTTATTAGGGGGTTGCACATCTTATGGTTAGAGATAGATTATTGCTGTACAAACATTTGCCCAAAGAAGTTAAAGGAAAAAGAACATTAACTTTTGAAAGACTTACTAATATTTACTTACCTATGGCATTAGAGAATTATTGCGTTAAAACTTAAATAGCTCACAAAATTGTATTAATATATTTGCCAATATCTCAAAGACTATTGGTTTTATAAAAATATTTTTCAAATAAAAAAGTTTTTTATTCCAAGTAGTACAGTTGAGTCCCTGAAACTCGAAACTCCGTGTAACTCGACACGAGCATTTGCACACAGTTGTTGGCGGCAGTCACCACAATCCAAGGTCATTCAAATGTATAACCTCTCAGTTTGTTTGTGTAACTCGAGTGGAACAGTCGGGCTGTGGTATTTTTACAAGTGCTGGGTTTGTTAGTTTTCCAATTCAGTAACGTGTTATTTGAATCAATACAATATTATATGTACAGTACTGTACTGCATTTCTGTATATTACACTTTTGTAGATACACCACTATATTAACACGTAATATATTGTACTGTACATATATTACTGTTACTGTACCATACAATACGACAGTACAGTACAACTGTATTTATAATATTTGATACTGTATTGTGATTCATCAGTGTTTAGTAAACATGACATAGTAAACAAGCATCTTATGTCAGTTCATTCATAAAACTCTCATTTCAATAACAAGACACCATCTCAGTCCACATTAGGTCAGTTTCCGAGACTCTACTGTATTACAAATTTGCAATGCTAAGTTATTTAGTATCTCAAATAGTTCCGGAGATGCGGAATTTTCTGCTTCTATAAGGTAGCCTAAAAGTAATTTTCATGGGAAAGTGAAAATATTAATTTTATTTATAATCTTAATCAACTCAGTGATACAAATTTTAATCAAAATGGTTAGAGTCTATTTTGAGAAAATAGATTTTCTTTCTTTTCACCCTTTATTAAACTACTCTTAATTTTAGGGTTAGACGGACACACAGATAGACGGCAATGCAAAAACCCCTTCTTTGGGTTCACGGGGTTATGAAACTTAGACATCCATCAACATCCCGGATTAGGTTTTTTTGACAGTAGCAATACTTTACCTTAAGTGATTGAAAAGTTTTTATTTATATATATATATATATATACGATCCGGATTAACGACGCATACAGTGTGTTTGTGATACAAATCATATACTGACGTCGTATCGATGATACGGACCATCGATACTGATTGTCCAGATTTTCAAATGTGCTTTCAATAACTGTATACATACATAATGTATTGACTAGAGGATACATGACGCTCGGGAGTCTACTGTATTGAAAAATAGAGGCTGAAGGGTTCGAAAAATACAGTACACGAAATATTTTAATAAAGTATATTGAATAAGAACATGTACATTACATTAAGTAATTTAGATTAGTAACTCTACAATACTTTTTAGAAAAAAAACCCCAAGAATCTACAGTAATTAATGGAAACTTACTGGGTAAAAAAGTCCTTAATTGTTTTTTGTACAAAACTTGGCCTGCTCTCACCGCCGATCCGGATTTGCGACGCTCCGGATTTTTGACGTCCGGATTTCCGACGCTCTACTGTATATATATATACACACATACATATACATGCATACGATATTGCTTGAAAAATATTGTTTTTATAAAAATATGTTTCAAATGAAAGATTTTTATTATAAATATACCTACATATTTGCTATGATGAGTAATTTCATATCTCAAATAGTTATGATAGAAATGAGAATTTACCCATCAGATTGGAACCCTTAAAGTCATTTTGATAAACAAAATGAAATAGCCATTTTGTTTTTAATATTTATCAATACTTAGAAATTAAATTTAATCAAAATTCTTGGAGCTGATTTTGATAAAATCAATTTTTTTTCTCTTTTTACCCTTCAGTAAACCACCCTTAATTTTAGGGTTGGATATCCAATCCCAAAAACACTTCGAGGCAACCCTATGAAAACCCTTTTAGCCCAATCGGTCATATAGTTTGGGCTCCACTCCGAGGTACAGACGGCCGGACAGACAGGGAAATTCAAAAACTACTTTTTCTGATTCGGTGGTGGGGGGGTCATGAAAAGTCGAAATTCATCAAAATCTCGAGTTAGATTTTTTTGACGATCACAATACTTTCTCTACCTGTAAGGTGCCGAGAACATAAAAGTTACATTTGAAAATATTTATTTTTAAGTTAATACTGTTTTTTATAACAGTAACAAACAAGAATGAGACAAAAAGTTAGAATATAATGCAATTAGTGACACCTAGTGACAGACACACTTAGACACACTTGGTTACACTTAGACACACTTAGTGCCGGTCCAGGTTGTCCATTATATTAATACTAGTAAAATAGAGATTAATAAAGTAGAATTTAGAGGAAATGTATCCTCATTTGTGTGGAGAGAGTTTGGAAAATATTTAGAAAAAACTCTCAATAAATATAGCTGGGATTCAAACCCTGGAATTCCCATCACCAGCAAACCAGACCACTCTAAGCTCAAATTTGGTATATTTTTTATTTGCAAACAATTGAGTAGCAATCAAAGTCATATTTTCTTTTAAAAGATATCTCTGATATCAATAATATGTTATATATTAGATTATAGTTTTTTTTATCGTCACAGGTATACTTCATGACCATTCAGCCAGAACTTATTAGAGTGCATATCCAAAGTTATCTCAAATTAATTTGTATTCTTTCAAAATAACATCCATGAATTCTTCCAAGCCCCAAGTAATTCATTAGGATTTATATATTTCACTTCAACATCTAAGGCTACCTACAATGGTGTTGAGTAATCTTAATAAATGGGACTCGCATATAACCTGACTACCTTTGACGTAACAGTCAGGGTTTAGATCCAGGTTGATTGCATGTGGTTTATTCATTCTAATTCAGGTGTAGTTTATCTAAGTTACCCTCCCATCCCTACTTCAGGTTAATTGAAAACTAGGAACGATATAAACAAAATGAATGTGTTTTTGTACACCCTTGCCATATTTAATGAATGAGTCAACTACCAGAAACTACTCCAACAGATAAGACCTACCAAACCTTATCAAAGTGGACTTTACACAGACACTTTCCCATTCTTATATTTAGAGTTTATTTACTGATAAGATTATTTCCAGTGGAAGGTCTGAGATATCAATACTGATTTTAAATTCGATTAGATTCAATATTAATGATATTTCAAACACCTTCGTTGAGCTACTGAGCTAAGAGTCCCGGGTTCAATTCCCGGCATGGGTGAAAACTTTATTATTGGTGAAATGTGGGATTCTCCTTTCATAATGATGAATTAATGTCTGGGGGCCGGATGTTGTGTCTGTTCTAGATTAAAGTTAGTTAGTTGTATGTTGATATAATCAGTTGGTTCAGAAAGTGCATGTTTAAATACCTTGAAATATATATATTATTTGTTAACAAAAATTCAGTGTTCTTAGTTAAATATTGCCAAAAGAACAAGAATATATGAGAGGCATGAAAAGAAGAATTATATATATTGGGTGCCAAACATAAATTAAATTATCACTTTTTTCATTAACTAGTGTAAAATTGGCACTATAAAATAATAATCAGAAAACTGTAAAGAGTAGAAAGTGGAAATGTGCTAATTTTAGGCCTTCTAAGTTTGAATAAAACTGACCCATTATTTCAACACTTACAAGTTACACATAAACACATGCAAACAAACATAGGGTTAGCAAGCTACAGGACCAAAACATTTGATTTCTCAAGTATTTCAATCTTAAAAGAAAGTTAAGGGCTAAAAAATGCAACCACATTCATTAATAGCCAAGTTTGAAACAGACACGTGAAAATCAAATACAAATTAATTTCAATAAGAATTTGTTTAGGTACTAAAGAAGTTTGAAACTCTGTACTACACTACAAACTGATTGATGTTGCCATCAACACAAGGAGTGGATTTTTTTTACAGTTTTTCTTGATATCAGTGAATTAAGCTTTTAAAAAAACTATTAAGGTGATTGATTAGGAGTAAGTTAATTATTGTTAATGTAAATTAAAACTTTAAAATGATGTATATCTAAATATATCATACATATATCATGTA